>BFEA01001178.1:102170-132891 GCA_003427395.1 Chara braunii
GAGAGAGAGAGAGAGAGAGAGAGAGAGAGAGAGAGAGAGAGAGAGAGAGAGAGAGAGAGAGAGAGAGAGAGAGAGTGGAGATCGGGATTCTCAGCCAACCGATCAACAGGATATCGTTTCCTCGGAAAACTGCAGCGTTCTCAGACTGCAACTGTGCGGGTCATTGGACACAGCAGTACAAGGGAAATAGCGTTCCTCCCATGGAACGCCACACATAACAGGTGAACTGACTACCGCAATGAAAGCAAAAAAAGTAGGTTCGTTGATATTCCCTCATGTTTTCTTGCACGCGAGGCTGCAACGGGTCATACACGATCTGACAGAACTTTCGCGCGTGCAGGGTACACACTGGCACGAACTCGGCGCGCAGCACAGTGCTTCTCAAATGCGATTCGTTTTGGGGGCGAAAGAGAAACACACGCACACACACACGCACGCGTTGTTTGCTCATTAGCCAGAGGAGGGAATAGCAATGAACTTTCTCATTTTTAGGGCGCTGAGGCGGTCGCGGAGGAGGTCACTTGCCGAATCAGCAGCCAGAGCAGCGGGCGCTGAGGTCACGTGCCTGCCACGTGTCAGTAGCAGTAGCAATAGCAGCGGGCTCTCTCCTTTCTATGCGGTCACATGCATCCAGAAAAGTCCTAGGGTCAGTATGGTCTAATTATAATCCAAGGGGGGAAAACTCGGCAAGTCTGTTGCTTGGGGGGGGGGAGACGGGGAAGATGTGGGTGCTTCCCGACAAGGAGTATTAGTTAGAAGAGGAGGAGAAACAGGGGGGGGAGGAGGAGGAGGAGAGAGAAGAGGGGGAGGAAGAGGAAAAGGACGAGGAGGAGGAGAAAGAGGAGAGGGAGGGTAGGAGGAGGAGGAGGAGTGGGAGGAGGAGTGGGAGGAGGAGGAGAAGGAGAGGGTTAAGACGCGCCAAAGTGGAGAATTTGAATTGCCAGGACGCCCGAGAGCTTCCAAAACCCGGTTGGAAATCTGGAGAGCCAAGGGAGGCGACGGGGGAGATGTGGATGCGTCCCGACCACGATTATTAGTTAGAAGAGGAGAAGCAGGGGGAGGAGGAGGAGGAAGAAAAGGAGGAGGAAAGGAAGAGGAGAGGGAGGGGAGGAGGAGGAGAGGAAGAGGAAACGGCGAAGGAGAGGAGAAAGACGCGCCAAATAGGAGAATTTGAACCGCTACCGTCTTCACCCGAATAGAACGCCCGGTCATTGTCGCTGCATGTGGACTGAAAGTTCGGCCAAATGCAGCCATAAAGACCGGGCGTTCTATTCGGGTGAAGACGGTAGGAAGTCCGAGAGCTTCGAAAACCTGGTTCGAAATTTTGAGAGCCCTTCTATTCTCATAGTTTTGAAAAGATTATGAACTTCTCTCCAGAAAATCCTCCGGCACATAGCGAAGTGCTTAGTACTCGACAAAAGGGTGGAAAGATTATGAACTTCTCCCCGGAAAAAAAACAAAAAAGTTTTCTTTGGCACAGCTATTACCATGACCATGAGGACGAGGAGGTACGCCCTGCAGCCCAATGGTAAAATAATAAATGATAAATAAATAGTAGATGATAAGTAATAAATGATGATTGCTCCCCGTTTTCTCCAGACAGAGCAGGACTGAAATTAGTAGCCTTCTAGTCCTCGATCTCTCCACCTATCGGTTATCCTCCACGTCAGCATCATCAAATTCTATCCCCACTCCTTGTCATTATCATCATCCCACCTCCACTCCTCCTACTCCTCCTCCTCCTCCTCCTCCTCCTCCTTCTCCTCCTCCTCCTTGTCGTGGAGGTCGTCATCCTCCTCCCCCTCCACATCAACATGTTTATCATGTTGCCTTCTCGTTGCCATATTTCCAGCTCCCAGTTCGCGTCCTCCTTCCTCGTCTTCCTTCTCTTTTTCCTCTTCTTTCTCCTCTTCCTCCTCTTCATCGTCTTCCTCCTCCTCCTCTCCTCTTCGTCCTCCTCCTCGTCAATCGTTATGTATTTATTCAGGAATTATCATGTACTATTTATTATCGAGGGTTAATTACACGCTCCTGTCTACCGTCTTTGGCCGAATAGAACGCCCTATCCCCGCTTTTTTTTTTTTTTTTAAACGGGCCCAGTGCTGAGGAGGTCGGGAGCGTGTAATTAACCCTACCGTCTTCTCGAATAGAACGCCCGGTCATTATCACATTATTACAGCTGTATTTGGGCCACCTTTTAGCGTACATACTGTGATAATGACTGGGCGTTCTATCTGGGTGAAGGTGGTAGCGATCGCTTGTTTCCTTCTCTGACAAAGTTGTGAATTTCTTTGATGCTAACATTGGTGTTCATACTCCCTCCCCCCCTCCCAAACCCCCTTCCCCCGCTCCCCCCCCAACACACACACACACCCCACCACCACGACCGTCGGAATTTTATTATACACCCTGATGTTGATTTATCCCCCCCCCCCCCCCCCCCCCCTCCTTTTTTTTCTTTTTTCCTGTTTATTTTTCCCCCCCCCCCCCCCCATGAGCTTATTATATGTCCCTCTGCCGTGATATCAATATCCCGCCGGGCAACTTGTGGTGTTATTCTTGTGAGTGCAAAAGGGCGAGGAGAAAAAGTTTGACGTCAACGTTAAGAGGACCTTGCGAAATCGGGCGAGCCGGAAGTGGGGAATTACGGATAAGGATCGGATTGTGTTTTTTTTTGTTTTGTTTTAGGATTGGATTGTCAGACTGAGCTCGACCTTAAAAAGGCCTGAAAGGCCGTCCTGTCCAGATTCGACAGGTAATTGAATTGGTTGGGTTTTGAAAAAAAAAGAAAAAAAAAAGAGGAAGTGTTGTACCAACTGGCCTTAGCTCAGGTGGAACACCCCTGAACTGTTGATATACGACCTGAGTACCTGAGTTCGAACTCCACAATTCTCAGATGAGTAAAATACTACAATTTTGAATTACCTAGGGCCGGTCAGTTTGATGATGATATCTCAAGGCCATCGCCCTTAAAAAGCTTCTTACCTTCTTCTCGCCTGAGATGGTCTGCAGGGGGGGATTTGATTCGTATAGTATTTTTAGCATGGTTGCCAACCGGACATCCGAATCCTGATCCAGACAGTCCGGTGTCAAGGTCCGGTGTCCGCTTCGGAGGGTCCGGTTGGACCCCGATTTAATTTTTTTGGGGGGTCCCCAGGCCGTTTTCCTGTGCCTGGGGTACCCCCTACCCCGGAAAAATATTGCCGATGTTTTTGCGAACCGGTACCCCAACCGGACCAGCCCTGAAAGGGCCCTCTATGAAAAGTTGAAAACATGGGAGCACAGTAGCAGCCCCGCTGGTGGGAGGACCCGATTTTCAAACATGTGGAGGACACAATTTTCGAACATGTGGAGCACAGTAGCAGCACCGAAACCGGCCAAACGTAAACCTGGGAGGCCACGGAAGGTTGTGGAGGAGGGGGCTGCGATCGAGGACAGTGGTGGGGCCGATGAGAATGTTGCGGAGGAGGAATACTGTGACTCCCAAGAGCAGCCCGCTGGTGCCGCATGCACACGACGAAACGCAAGCCGGGGAGACCAATGGAGGAGAGCGGTGGGACTGGCGAGAATGGTGCGGAGGGCGGGGAGGGGGACGCCTTTGATTCCGAAGAAGAGCCACTTGCATGCAAGAAACACAAACAATCAGAGTTAACAGAGAGGCGTGATACTTTGGGGTTGGAGCGGGTGTGGAACTGACACTTGGAGGCTGGAGCTGGTGTGGAACTTTGCTGTGTGTGTGTGTTTGTGTCATGTGTGCTGGTTCAAGATTCCAAGTTCCGAACTTTGAGGTTTGGAGAACTTCGGGCGTTGATAAGCTTAATATTTCCAATATGGTTAATAATTAGTTTATTAGCATGTCCGACCAGTTCCACAAACCTGTGTGTGTCTGTGTACATGTCCTGTTCCTTCTTTTTTTTCGGGACAACCGGACACTGATACACCAAACCGGACTGTCCGGCTCCGGATGTCCAGATGTCCGGTTTAATTCAGACATGGGTCCGGTGTCCGTGTCCTGCTGTCCGGGTCCGGGGCAACCATGATTTTTACTTTTCTTTCAAGGATAAATAAATGAGCTGCGAGAAGCAGTTTTGCGTTTGATGAGAAAATAAAAATACAAATAAAAATTGTGGGTTGCCATTTTCGCCGTCAATCTTCTTGTGTTCCCAGATCTCAGTACCAGGTAGGGCGGGAAGGGGACAACGTGGGGCAGGGGGGGAGAACGGGTGAGACGGTGTGGGACCTGATGGGGCAGGGTGGGGTGGTGTGGGACCAGATGGGGCAGGGTGGGGTGGTGTGGGACCAGATGGGGCAGGGTGGGATGGGGTTGAACCAGGGTCGCACCCCATGGGACCAGGTGGGGCAGGTTGGGACCGGGTTGGGCATGGTGTGTGATCACACCACGCCCAACCCGGTCCCACCCTGCCCCACCCTGGTCCCATGGGGGGGCAGGGTGGGACCAGCTCTGCATGTCATGGTGTTGTTGTGTGATCGGATGATGGGTACGGTCTCCGGCTCGATTCTGAGAGAAAAATGGTCATGGCGGGGGTGGTGGGTACGGATTGTGGGGGGGGGAACTTCTTCCTCACTGCTGCTGCGAAACATGTAAGAAATTTGTCTCCGCCACCCAGAAAAGAAAGAAGGATCGTAATTAAAGTAGATAATATGGGTGGTGAAATCAGACCCGATCGATAATCGGTAATGGAAGTGGATAAGATCGTAATGAAAGTGGATAAGATTGGTAATGAAATTGGATAAGATCTGTAAAGGAAGTGGATAAGATTGATAAGGGAAGTGGATACGGTCGGTAATGAAGTGGATACAATTGTTAATGAAAGTGGACAACAACTCGGTGATGATTACCGGGCAATGAAAGTGGATAAGATCAGTAATATGAGAGTAGATAAGATCGGTGATATGAGAGCGGATAAGATTGGTAATGAAAGTGGATATCAACTGGGCAGTGGTTACTGGGCGATGAAAGTGGATAAGTTCGGCAATGAAAGTGGATAACAACAGGCCTTGCCCAGTTGATACACCCATGAACTGTTGAGGCACAGACCTGAGTTCAAATCCAGATGGAACTAGATGAAGGAAATACCTGAATGTCAGCTGGGCGATGATATCTCAAAACCGTCGCCCTTTAGAGTGACTAGACAAGGACTGCTAACAGCAAAATCGTCAACAACCAAAACTGCAGACTGAAAACTCTGTGAGGTAGTCATGCCCAACACTGCAGCTCCTAGTTCCTGGCCCAATTCCTACACCCTGCCATCAGGCAGACACTGGAACACGATAGCAAGCCTAGCAGTATCACTGCCGGCTGTTCTGTCTCCCTGTTTATAAACCTTGTAGAAATAGCATTCAGTAGCTAATTTGGTGTATGGTTGACCGTGCATACCCAAGAAGAACGGCATCAGCTTCACCGGTCGTGCTGTACACACATTCAGGTGCATAGCATGCACCATGCTACTTGACATTCACCGGTGCTGCTGCACATACATTCAGGTGCATAGTATGCACCATGCCACTTGACAGTTGTTTACAAACAATCAGGAATTAAGTAGTCTAGGTCGATTAATTTTTAGCTTTGTTAAGTGTGGTCATCAGACAATGCATCAAGCACGAAGGGAACAACCATCCTCATACCCAAATCTTCCCGCCTCTTCACGGCAGGGTCTGTCATGGGCATGGATGCAGATACAGCAGAGGGCAGATGGTGCATCATGGACTTAAAATGGGAGGAGGAATTTAGAGTAATCAATGTGTACGCACCAAACAACTCTTATGAGAGATCAACGTTTATAACGAACATTGGTCACTTGATTACCCCCCTATTACCGTGCATCTTAGCAGGGGACTGGAACGCGACATTGGATCCCTCCATTGACCATATCTCCAGATCAACAGCCAACCAGTCGACACAAGAGGCGGCACCCATTCAGAAGCTGATTCTGGATCACAATCTAGTCGAACCATATCGTATCCTGCATGCAGGGGAAAAATCCTTCACGTCGGTTAAAAAGAACCATGCTCGCCACACTGCCTTCTCCTTCATCGACTACTTCCTACTCTCAGAGTGCTAATGGGAACAGCCAAACGCGCAGAAATTCTTCCGCTACAACCATATCCGGGTCTGGACCATAAACCCATTGAACTTATCATCAGCTTCGAACAATACGTGAAGAAAGGGTATAACTTTCACAAGTTGAATAACTCTTCTCTTACTGAGCCAATCTCTCCAAGTGGGAGTTCTAGAATGTTGGCATAATATGAGATGTAGTTACCTACCTACCCACGACAGATGGGAGTAGTTCCAAGAAAGTCACTCCACACTGTTGCAACGGTAGCAAAAATCTCAAGGAAACTGGCGAGCGACAGAAAACAAGGAAACAAACCTTGGAAACAGCCCTTACGATTGCAGAACTAAAC
The DNA here is from genome assembly GCA_003427395.1 of Chara braunii. Classification (NCBI taxonomy): domain Eukaryota; kingdom Viridiplantae; phylum Streptophyta; class Charophyceae; order Charales; family Characeae; genus Chara; species Chara braunii. Next base: position 108,600 of record BFEA01001178.1, read on the forward strand.
CTAATTGATAATCCGTCCTCTCTGATCTACACATACATTTTTCAGAAAGCGAGAGAACTAGCCACGTGGAGCTGGTGGGAGCTGAAGGGTTTGCAAATAAGAGCCAGAATGAACGAATATGAAATGACTGAATCAATGTCAAAACACTTCTTTGCAAGAATCAAAGCCAATGCAAGGTCCAGCTCTATAGAAGGTCAATGCAAGGTCCATCTCTATAGAATGCTAAACATAGCTAAGGGATTCTATGAGGAGCCATACCACACAAAGACCCCCTCACCTACACCCCCCAGCACGAGAGAGGCACGGACCAAAATGCTTAATACTTGGATTGAACAATATCACAGGAACTATTAGAGGCTCTCGATAAACCCATCACGTGTGTAGCACACCGAACATGTTCGGAGCTTTTCTGAACGTTTGAACATGTTCGCGTGTTCGGCCGAATGCCGTTCGAACGTGTTTGGCCGAACATATTCAAAAAAAAGAAGAAAAAAAAAAGAACTTTCTGTTTTGGTTTTTGATTTTTAACTTGAGTTTGGTTGCGAATTTGACCATACCTCCAAGGCAAAAGTTTGTATTATTATTTTACATAACATATATTTTTTTCAGATTTTTTGGAGAACTTTTTTTTTTTTTTTAATGTTTTTCTGTTCGTGTTCGGAGAGTTTCGGTGCTCGTTGTGTTCGGTCCCGAACGTTCGGGTTCGGTCGCCGAACCCGAACACGATGCTACACAGCCCATCACATTGGACGAACTGCAATTTGCAGTCCAAAGCATGAACAGTAACAAGACACCTGGGATTGACGGGCTGATGAAATAATTTTCGAAAAAATTCTGGCCATTCCTAGGGAAGGATCTGCAAACTTCTATCACGACAGTTGGCAGAAAGGATTGGGAAATCTGTTGAGTAGCAGCTTGGTTACTCTGTTGTACAAGAAAGGCGAAAAAAAAGATATTGTAATGACCCCCCATAACACAGACTGAGAACACTGCTGATTTCTGAAGTTCTGCCAACACTGCTGATTTCTGAAGTTCTGCCGATGGAATGGATGCCTTGTTGAGATTCCCGCATTCTGCTGTGTTTTCTAAGTCTGTATGTGTGTGTGCCTGTTGACTTGCGTGCCTGTCTGAGTGCTTGTCGGCATGAATGTGTGTGTGACCCGCAAGGGTACTTGCTTGTTTGGAAGGCCCATAGGGCCGGTTCTTACCTGTGGCCGTGGCATCGAGGGTTGCAGCAGGGAAAACACTCAAGTAGCGAAGCCAGGGGCCCGCGGTGCTTAGAGCAGCGGAAAAACACTCAAGTAGCAGGTAGGCCAGTACCGCACCCAGTAGCAGTAGATGTGCCGGGTACTCGAGGCCGAGTAGAAGAAGACAAAGTTGGCATTTTTAGAGGCCCAGTAGTGGTAGGCTAGGTCTAGGCCGGTACCAGTCCATCCAGTTTGAGGCTAGAGCCTGTACGGGCAATATCGGAGTCTGCAATGATGTTTCCCTCCGAAAGGGAGGAGGTACTGGTTGCCAACACTCCAACAGCGTGACCCCCAACTCGCACACTGAAGAATGAGGCCGAGCTCTTCCCTCGGCCTCTTGATATAGCAGCCTGCTTGCCTCCTGGGCGGTGACTTCCAAGCTGCTACAGCGCTAGTGGGAGGAAGAAGTCGGGAGCTTCCACCTCAGCTATGGTGGAGCTCGGCCAGTAGGAGGAGGAGGGAGAAGGGGACCAAGGAGGAGAGTGGTGGGGTACTTACCTGGCTATGGTGGACACCATCTTCATCACCTTGTTAGGCGCTGCATTTGGAAGGCCCCAGTTGGGGTAGTGTCGCATCAAGGAAGCTCGGGACAGAGTCAGGCATGGCGGTTGAGTGGGCAGTTGCATGGTGTTGACCTTGGGACAAAAGGGCGGCGACATAGCTGCTTTGGGTTGTCCTTTGGACAGGAGGGTAGAGCCCTCGGTGCTCCGCCATAGCCTCGGCCTGTATGTAGAGGAAGAGGAAGGGTGGCCATGGCTATGGTGGACCTCATGATTGTGCCTGCAGTAGAAGTGGGATTCGGACATTGATTCTGGTTCAGCCATTCAACATTATTATCTTGTTTGAATAAGAGGGGAGGAGATAAGGAGGAGAAGATTGGTTGGTGAAGAAGAAGAGCCTTGTCATTGGCCTATGTTGGAGTACATCATCTTCTTCTTCTTTCTTACTTCTTCTTCTTCTTCTTTCCCTCTCTCTCCTTTCTTTTTGCAATTGAACGACATTGTACTTTTTGATGTATGTATACTTTGAAATTGGCTAGGATCGTAACATTGGTATCAAAGCGGATTCTACTTGCTGGCGAGAGAGAGTTGACTTTGCTGCTATAACCCTAACCCTAGTGGTAAGGGCTAACCACTTAGGGTTAGGGCGGATTTTAGGGTTAAGTGGGGCAGCGTGGTAAAGGGAAGTTGCCCCCACCTGGCAGGGCCGTGTAGGGTCGACACTAGACTCGACCAGGTTGCTTGAGTGCATGTTTGTGGTGGAGAGACACAAAGTGGGACTTCATGATGCAACTTGAGAGAGGTGACAGTGAAGGGCACCTACAACTTGAATCTGGACTTCAAGGAAGACGAGGAGTGACTTTAGGGCTCCCCTCAAGTTAGGCGAGCTTGAGGGTGGCAGCCATATCTGCACCTACGGACTGCAAGTCGCTGCTTTGATCTTAACATCAACGGGGGATCTGACTTTGTACTTTGGGGTAGATGTTGACCCTCCTAGATGATAGGACACTAGTGTAGAGGATGCTAATTGGGTTAGGAGGACTATGTAAGAGGGGGGTGAGTTCTTTCATCTCAAGAGCCCGACCACTCAGGTAAGTCCCGTGCCGCCAGGGTGCCCATGTGTGTGTGCATGGAATTGACTGTCGGTTGGGGTTTTCTGGTTCTTCTCCCATCCTCCATAGTCTTGATTGTGTGTGAGGTGTGTGAACTGCTTACTCACCTAACGAGTGAATGAATGGAGTATCTTGCTTGCCATGCTATATCTCTCTACAATGCTTTGTTTATTTCATTTTGAACGGGTGTAGTCTGTAGGTTCTTTCTGGGGCTAAATTTCATTTTTCAATTTGGTAGGGGCAGAAAGTAGGTCTATGTGGAACTCTTGTAGGTTGGGAACCGGTTTTGACTCCATTGGGACCATTTGGAACTAAGTGGGACCGGGTCCAAACGAGAAGGGCCCCTTAGGCCCAAATCTGTTGATGTCAGTTACCTTGCTCTATCTGATTGGGACTCGGAGTTCATGCTTTCGGACCAGGACACTCGCTGCTGAGGGGATCTCAACTGAGACGTTTTATCAGACTTTACCGCATGATCTGCCGCCTAACTCGCACCTTGGACACCACTCAATTCTCTCTTGCATTTACGTAGTACACTTTGAATTTGATTTGCTGTGTCTTCACGGAGCTGAGTTCGACTAGGCTTGAGAAGACCTCATACGAAGTCAAACCAGTCTGTGTGGCAGAATCAGATCTCTCTGATCTTTTTTTTTTTTTTTGATTGCTCTCCAGTCCAAATGAATTGCCGCTCCGGCTAGGAGTGCTACCTTCTCTTCTGATTGATTTCAAGCTGTTTCTTTCCTTGGGTTCGCTAAACGCCTGCGTCTACACGATCGTTAAAAGAGAGAGAGAGAGAGAGAGAGAGAGAGAGAGAGAGAGAGAGAGAGAGAGAGAAGAGAGAGAAGCTTCTGAGTGTTGCTCTTGAGGGAGTGAGGAGAGGGAAGAGGAGTGTTCGTCCCAGAAGTGTGAGGAAGTACGGACCCCTCTTGAGAGACTTGTTGACACCCTCGTCCTCCATCATGGCATCTGCAGCAGAATGGAAGCTGCAAATGGACGCTGCCCCTGAGGCAGAAAAAGCGCAGTACCAGTTCTTTTATGAGAAAGCATTGAAGAGGGAAGAGGAAGAGAAGGAGAAGGAGAGGGAAGACAAAGTAAAGGCTCATGAACCCATCTTCAATACCGTGCCCGCCTTAACTGATGTTGAGGTAGAAAAGAAGACTGTTCCACTCCTCAGGGCCTTAGTAGAAGTCCGGGCTGTTGAAGACCATACTGGCCAACTCGCAAAGGTGTTCGACCAACTCAAGAAGTTGCGCGAGGATATGGCCTGGATGACGCAGCATCACCGTGACCAGCTGCAACAGATTGCTAACTTGCAGCCGGACCAAAATGTCCTTCCGCCTGCCTACCCTGCTTCTAGTGCTGTGTGTCAGTTCGTTCTTGCCCCTCTAACCGTGTCTTCTTCGTCTTCTTGCCCCTCTAACCGTGTCTTCTTCGTCTTCTTCCTCTTCTTTGAGTGTGGCCAACATCCTAACCGGATCTGCTGCAGGTCCAAACCCCGCTGTTGCTGCAGCGACAAGTGGCAGTGTAGGGCATTCTGGAACTGTTGCAGCCCCGAATTCGGACCCAGCAGGTGCTGGTCTTAGCTGCAGTTTTCCCTACGTGGACAGGAAGGCGACACAAATTTCGTCTAAGTATGACGGGAAGAACGACATCGAATCTTGGATCAGCTCCATGCGATCCTACTTTGATGTGTTGGGGACACCCCCGGTAACTCAGTCGTGGGTCCTAGGGACCAATGTGGAACTCGCCGTAAGGGGCTTCTTAGAAGTCCAAGCTGTACAGTCAGGCTATTAAAGAATAGACCTGAACAAATGGCTGAAGGCTACGCCTATACCCGCACTCGAGGAACTCTTGATTAAACAATATGTTGATCCACATGCTGCAGCCAATGCTAGACTTAAAGCTTGACAAGCTCAAGCACAACAAGTGGACCGGTGTCAGGCGGCCACAAGCAGTATGCTGCCTGAAATCTACGGTTTTGGGACTTAGGCGCAAAGACGAGTCTGAGTTTTGACGGTACTCTGGTTAGACCAGGCAGTGAATTAGGGGAGCTCAGGGCGCCCTTGAATTCGGGCGCGCTGAACCTTACGGGTAACCCTCAAAGATGGCGAGATGGGTGGTCGCACTCGGCACATCAACGAACCGTCATTTCCGGCCGATCAGAGGGTTAGACCTGGATTGGCCTGCCGCGGGGAGGCATCGCGGGAACTGACCTCGCAGCCACATCTTTGGCGGCATACGACCGGGGCCGAAATGAGGCCTCAAATTTTTGTCTATTTTAGTACCATAATTAAAGATGGGGAAAAGGGATTACAATCAGTAGGGGAGAAGGGAAAAACATAATATCCCTTAATTTTTTTATTTTTTATGGCATTTAATTCAAGGGGGAATACCCTTGTTATTTTATGTTCCCGCCAATGAAATTAAAAACATAGAAAAAGATTAGAAATGGTAAAAGAGAAAAGAAACAAAAGGAATTCGGCCATTTATTTAAACTTTCTCGGAATTTTATTTTGGGGATCTTACGGTTAATTTACTATTTCCAACAATAGAATTAAGGAAAGGGAAGAATGATGAAAAATGATGAAAGGAACGGGAAACCATGATTATTAGGAGATTGGCCTAATTTCACCTCGATTACCCGCCTTTAGCTCTGACCCCGGATTGAACATTTTCCCCGGATTTTAACAAGTTTTCACTACTGCCGATGGTCGAGGTTCCCTGCGTCGCTTTCCCTGGTTTGCTTGATTACTAACATTACCGCATTTGGGATGTTCAGAGAGCGGGAGTCGCATGGACAGCATGGGGTGGTGCTACCTTGGGTCGACTATGGTGTTTGGTTCAGTACGGATACGAGGGTTGTTACGGAGTGGCTTCGTACTACGGTGTCTGGCGTGTTTCAGGTGCGGTATGGGCCCGGTGACAGTTGTTTCACTATGGTGGCTTATTTTCAGGTTTGGGACAGTTGCGGAATTATCATGGCATGGTTGTACGGGTTCGGCATCCTCGTGGCACAGCAGCCCGGTACTGGATTTTGGGTCTGGTCAGGTTCGGTGGCATCGTGGTGTTTCGTTTCAGGTTCGACGCCCTCACGACGATTTATTTCAGGTTCGGGACCTCTGCGGTGATTTATTATCAGGTCTGGGACCACTACGGTAGTTTATTTCAGGTTCGGAACCTTCTCGGCGGGTGATTTCACGTTCGGTGCTATCTTGACGTCTCCATGGGTCAAGTTTCGGTATGTCGGCATGACATTCAGGTTCGGTACAAGATCAACATCGGTGTGTTGCAGGCTATCCAGGTTCGGATTTGATACGGTACGGTGCTCCGCCTTGGGTTGGTACTGTGCGGCAGCGGGTCCGTGGTACACTCGTCAGGAAGAGGTTCGGTGGTTTCACAAGACTGCCATGCTGCGCGGTGTTTGACGTGCTTCTGGTTCGGAATTGGTTCGTCATCGGTAAGGTACAGGTCACTGCAGTAGAGATGTACTCCCGGATCGGCTCCATGATGATACGGGATGGGCTTCAGCAATGTCGAAGGTTATTTCAGGTTTGGCATTGACGGGCATTGACTGGGTTCTCGGCCTCGTGATATGATCTGAGATACTTCGTGAAGATCAGGCAGCTTGGGGAGATTAGTTTCGTGAATTTTGGTGCTGGAATGTCAGGTCTGGGACCAATATGTTCCGGCGTTTTTCTTGGTATGGCGAGCGGTGCGGGATCGGAACTCCTGGGAACGGTGCTCCACTTCCCTTCAAAACTGCTATGGTATGATATTGGTTGTGGTGTTTTACATTGGGATGACTGGGATACTGTTTTTTTTTGCGGTATGCCACCCTGTTCAGATTCAGTGCTTGTCTTTAGATCATGGTAATTGGACCAGCGGCAGAGACTGTGCGATCACTAGTCAACGAGGAGAAGGCGTTGGCCCTGTGAGAACTGCTGCATGGTTGGGCAGTGCGGGGAGGACTGTGTGGGCCTAAAGCTGGTGCCACCGTACCTGCGCAGAGCCAGTAGCCGTGGTACGGCCTTATAGCTCGTGCCGCTGCGTTTACCCGAGCCCTGGTACCGCGGGTATTGGTGAGGTCCTCGACCGCTGGACTACACGGGCCGAGAAGGACTGAACCTTTTCTCTTGGCCCAGGGCCTGCAGCTGCGGTGTCTGCTCGGGGTGGATCCGAAGGGGGCCGGTACCTCTCAGTTCTCGAGCACGGGGCTTGAGCGTTGAGCCTGGCGCAGGAATCCACATATAACCAGGATAGACACCAGAAAGGGGGGGACATTCGGGCGAGTGGCCAGACAAGTGTGCCTGGTGTACCCCGCCCACAGAAATGTGCCGGACAGGGTTGAAGTCCGAACTGGAGCGTGAGAGATGGGACAAGCCTGGTGAGCGCTGCGAGCGCAAACGTTCTGCAGAGCTCGCCCGTGCCTACGGTTGTGTCAGTCATCATGAGGGTGTGAGCTACTTACTAGATGGTCTGGGCGGTAGGTGAGTTCCAGCGAGGGAAAGTGAGAGGGAACCTTGTACTTGGCGCGTCACAACGAGGGCTATCGACCATCGTGAAGGGATGAGTAAGAGGTTGGGGAGGAGCGGAAGCTCTTCTAACAAAGGGTACATGAGCTGTAAGACACAGAGTGAGCGGGCGGGTTGAGGAGAAAATAAGTGAGCAGGTAAACAAAACGAGAATGCACTAAGAGGGAGGGGGCGTGAGACTGCCTGTGTGCACGCTTTCCGAGTGGCTGAACCAAGCCCTTTCAGCAGATGGGTTCTTTTTTATCTTGAGCAGCGAGTCTAGTGCGTCAACGACTGAGTTCAAAGAGTGCGCTGAGCATAAGGGGAAAAAGCGCCTCGGCGTCTCTCCCTACAACGAACATTTCCCCTGATGTGAACCTGAACCGCCGCGGTCGAGACCAAAACTACGGAGGGGCGAAGTGAATCGAGAAGGAAAGGATTGCTCGTGAGATTTGAGTACCAGCACGGGTTCGCTCAAGTAAAGCAGTAGTGGGACAAAAGGGGGAGATTTTGAAGTGGGCGAAGTCCACCCGTATGATTGGAAAACGTGTGTAAGGCCGAGTGCTCAGGAGAGGGGAAAGAGAGCGAGGACATGCAATGAGGAGATAAAGTGGGGGGGAAGAAGTAAGAGAAGAGGTGTGGGGGCATGCCAGGTGTACCCAGTCCACTTCGGAAAGGTATGCAGGCGGGGGCAGTTGAGGGACGCGCCAGGCGTTCGCARCTGCCTCGTGCGGATGACCAGTGGAGGTTGGTTCAACAAGGGGGAGACGGTGTGCAAGGTGTACCTAGCACGCTATCACGTCCCGAAACGGGCAAGGTCAATGTGCACAGTGGACGGATCAGTCTTCGGATTCCCGCTGAATGAGTGACCACGTACTCTCGCTGCTGCCGAGGCTTGCCTGGTGCGAGCGAGCCTTCTACTGCTGACTGGCGCTCATGTGAAAAGCCGGGTTTGGGAGAACTGGCGCTGGAAGTCTGAAGTTGGTGGGTCTGACTGGAGGAGCTCGGTTCAGTGTGGGGGAACGTGCCTGGTGTTCGCTGCCTACGACGCAGCACGTTTCGTTGCGCCGGGCAGACAACAGTGGGGGGGGGACATCCCTCCCGCGAAGGAGTGATCAGTTGTACTACAGAATACGAGATCCCCCCTTTCTTGCGAATGTGAAACCAGTTCGTGGAAGGACTTCGGACCAGTCATCTCCTTAAACAGGTAAACAGTTTCTACCTCCGGTAATCGGACCAGCCATCTTCATAATCAGGAGAACAAGTTACTATCTTCGGTAATCGGACCAACCATCATCTCGCTGATAATCGGGACAGCCCTTCACTCAATGGTGAGAAGCTTAACGGGTCTATCGCCGATGATCTGTCTGGCCAATCTGTTGAAAGCACGAACAACTTACACGATAGCACGTAGCGAGATGAAACGGCGGGTGAGAGTGTGAACGGCGGGTGAGAGTGTGAACAGCGGGTGAGAGTGAGAACAACGGGTGAGAGTAAGAACGGCTGTGGGAGAGAGCAGCGAGAGGGAACAACGGAAGGGAAGAATCGTTCCGAGAAAAGAGAAGGTCAGCGAGAGGAGAAGGGTCATTTCCGGTCGCTTTATTTGTTCATGTACTCGAAAAAAAATAGTTCCGTTTGGCCGGCTATTTTACCATTTCAAACAGTCATTACATCTGATGATCAGACCAGTGGAGTCGCCACCTTCTCAAGCAGACAAACAATTCTGGTCCCTGATGAATAAAACGACCATTTTTTTATAAAAAAAAAAAAAAAAAAAAAAAAATAATAATAATAATAATTTACTTTATTTTATATCTTTTATGTTTAATACTGATGATCTGATCTTCTGCTCTCGCAAACGAGTAAGCAGTCCCAAAGGCATAAGAGTTGGTCAATTGAGTTGGAAGGCGAACAATCAGAGATTCTCGTTGACCAGGGGCGTCTGTTCCTACTCAGTTTCGCCGCGGGTAAGCGGACGGTTTTTATTTTCTCGTTTCCCTCGAAGAGCATACGCAGAGCAGGAGAAAGAGAAACAGACCGAGAGAGTGAATAGAGGGAGGGAGAGGACAAAAATCGAGAGAGAGCGAAGGGAAACGGAGTGGAGAAAGAGATTTTGGAAAGAGAGACCCACTAGTGCCCCCTTTATGGGCCTCCTAGATGCAGCACCAACCTTGGAGATGAAGATGCAAGTCCACCATAGGCAAAAGGTAAGTCTTCTTCCTGGTTCCCACTCCTTCCTGATCCTTCGACCTCCATAGCCTACCGTCTTCACCCGAATAGAACGCCCGGTCATTACAACTGTATTGGTGCACCTTTTAGTCTAGATACAGAGATAATGACCGGGCATTCTATTCGGGTGAAGATGGTAGCTGGAGGTCCTCCCTCACCTCCATAGCCAATGACTACTTGTACAGCTCCATAGCCATGGAGGTCTTACTTATCCCCCTCCAGGTTCACCTTCTCCTTCCAGGAACTCCACTGTGTCTCCCTCTTGAAAGACCAGGCCCTGGCCCATCACGGCCCTGGCCCATCACGGCCCTGTCGAATTGCTGGGAAATCCCTACTGGGTCGCAAGCCAATTTTACTTATGTCCCTGGGTGCTAAACTACCCCCAACCTATCCTACCGCTAACTTTTAGTCCTCCCCCTGGCGTTTCTTGATCCCTACCTTGTCCCTGTCCGAGGGACAACCACACATGCATGGCCAACAATGTTAGAGGTCCTTCTCCCTCACCTCCATAGCTGATGACTACTTCTAACACCTCCCTACTACACCTCCCTACTACACCTCCCTACTACACCTCCATAGCCATGGAGGTCTTGCTTATCCTTGTCCAGCTTCACTTTCTCCTTCCAGGAGCTCCGCCGATTCTCCCTCTTGGAGCAGGAGCATGACTGTTGCGTGCATGAGCGGGATGCTCATTGCAGCAAATGATAGTTGCTGCCTCTGGCCTGCAGTACCTCCCAGCCGGATTGTCTCAAAGTTCAGTTTTGCATTATGAATGAGGGAGGATCATAACAATTTTTTTTATCAGAGACGACCTTACTTGTTGGTGTTAGATGATCAATCTGCCCTAACACCCATTCTAGGTTATAGTTTGGGCAACTAAATCTCAGATTAGGTCATGGTTAGGGTTGATTAGGGCGGCAAGTGGCTTACCTTCTGCCCCAACCTCAATTCGGAGAGTTGTTGGATCATAAATACCTCGGATTACGGTTGGGATGAAGGATTAGCATTTGGGGAGATGAGGGCGTAGTGCAGTGGAGCAAAGAGGGTGAATTAAGAAGGTGGATGGCACTCTTGCAGGAGGACCTCCGGAAGGACAAGTGTGACCAGAAGGGTTCCTCTTCAGCAGGTGAGCTGAAGGAGAGTGGCTACGACGTCCAAACTAATCAAGATGATTCCCACCATAATCCGAGATATTTATGATCCAACTACTCTCGGAATTAAGGTTCGGGCAGCAGGTAAGTCACTTGCCACTCTAATCTAGAGGTATTTTGCTTGACATCTCGTCATTACCTTTTGGCCAACTATGGCCATTAGGTGTTGTATAACCTTCTCAGTACTCTGACGAGCGACAACTGTCTTGAGGGGGGAGGAAGGTGGCCAGGCGGAAATCAAGTTTAGTCTTCTCTCCAACCTGTGATACTCAATGTGTGGAGGAGTGAATATGGGTCAGCCAGGTGTCCTCTTGAGAGTAGAATCCGAGACCACCTTTTGTTATTTGGTGGACTATGGTCGAGGAGCTCTGAAATAGAGTGATTATTGAGAGCATGAAGGTAATCAATATATCGATACGTTTGCATGCAGAGGGAATGAAGATGGAAAATGCGGTTCTCAATGAAGCGCTTGATTAATACATGTTTGCATTTGAAGAAGTAGACAGTGCACTATGTGGGGAAGGAAGTTCCACAGGTATACATTGTATCTCCATACATTTTATGCCGGACGTAGTGTAACATTATCTACTCAACCATCGTGTGGAAGAGAATGATGTCAGGCTTAGATACCCAGAACCTGTTCTCTGTTCGTTTTCAGGCTATTAGGTTTCTTTTGAACACTGCCCTTCTGGACATCCATTGAAATTGGAGCGGTACAGAGAAGATTAGCATGGCCTCTGCACAAAGGTGACACACGCCATGCATCAAATTGCCATTAGACCGGAAGACCAGCAAAAAACCGCATTTCAAACCAGGTGCGGTTTGTACGAGTTTGTGGTGATGCCCTTCGACCTTTGCAATGCGCTGGGTACATTCCAGCACGCCATGAATAGGATTTTTCATGACTACTTAAATACCTTTATCGTCGTGTACCTCGACGACATCCTTGTCTTTAGTAAGACTGTCGAGAAACATGCTCAGCATGTAGACAAAGTACTTTCTCTCCTCCGGCAGCACAAGTATAAGATAAACCTAGAGAAATGCGAGTTTGGTCGTACTAGAATCTTGTACTTGGGTCATGAAGTTTCTGCGGAAGGGATTAGGCCCGAAGATGCGAAGGTGGCTAGCATTCGAGACTGGCCACGACCCCAGTCTGTGACCGAGGTCAGATCATTTTTGGGGATGTGTGGTTATTATCACAATTTTGTGAAAAATTATAGTACAATTGCATCTCCCATGACTGACCTAACGCGCCTTGACGCTCCATGGGAATGGACAGACGCATGTGAGGCTTTCAAGAGATTGAAGTATGCCCTTACACATCATGAGGTTTTCATGGTCTCCGATCCTCAAAGGCCATTTGTTGTCACCACTGAAGCAAGCCAATATGGCATTGGCGCAGTGCTGGCTCAATTGGAAGGGAAGAAGTTGAGGCCGATTGAGTACAAGGCACTTGTCCACTGGAGGCACTATCTGTTGGGAAGGTTCTTCTACTTGAGAACTGACCATCAGACACAGTCAAGTGGATCAAGACACAACCTGTTCTCTCCCATGCACTCAAACGTTGGATTGAAGTCATAGATTAGTATGACTTCAAGCTTGACTATGTGAAAGGAGAGTATAACAAGGTTGCTGATGCGCTGTCACGTAGGGCAGGCCTAGGTGCGCTGATTACCGAGTTTGACTTATCTGGCAATGTAACTCGATCCTTGGCGGAAGCCTACTAGGAAGACCCTGTCATGATGGACATCATGCACAAACTGGAGGCCCAAGACAAGGCCACATCTGATGAGTTTGTGATGGTGGATGGGTTGCTCTTTCTTGAGAAGGCAGGATTCAAGAGATTAGTGGTTCCATCTAGAGAGATTTTGCGTAGTTTATTTTTAGGAGAGTGTCATGACGCAACATGACATTTTGGCTATAAGAAGACTTCTGCTAACTTGGTACAACGATTTTGGTGGCCTAACATGCTTGACGATGCAAAGAAGTACGTGCAAACTTGTCAGGTCTATCAGCAGGACAAGCTGTGGACTCGAGCCCCGCTTGGGTTGTTAAGGCCTCTACCCATTCTTGCTGGTCCGGGAGAAAGTGTTTCCATGGACTTAATGGATACCCTCATGACCAGCAAGAGTGGCAAAAGGCATATCTTCATCATAGTTGATAGGTTCACTAAGTACGCTAGACTAATTGCCATGTCGGAGACCGCCAGGACTGAACACGTCATCAAGTTATTTATGGATAACTGGGTGCGTGATTCTGGACTGCCAAAGATTATTGTTAGCGATAGAGATGTCCGCTTCACCAGCGAGATGTGGAAGACGGCTGCAGAACAGATGGGCAGCCAACTCCAGATGACTTCTTGGAATCATCCCGAAGCCAACGGACAGGCTGAACAGATGAACTGAGTGGTGCAGCATCTGCTGAGGCATTACATAAAGCCCAGCCAAGATGACTGGGATGAGAAGTTACCTCTCATCGCCAGTCTGTATAACAATGCTGTACACAACACCACCGGCGTCAGTCCGAATCAGCTGCATCTGGGGTGGAAGCCTAGATCTGCCCTAGACTTCCCCCTGCCTCAAAACCGAACTGCCGCAATTCCTGGAACCATAGAGTTTGGTGTCCAGTATGAGAAACTGTTGCAGCAGACTGTTGAGCACATCAAGAAATCTCAGGAAGCAATGATTGTTTCTGAGAACAAGCATCACCGCCAGTCCACATTTCAAGTAGGTGAACATGTCTGGGTCAAGGCTAGTGAGTTGGGACAAGAGTTTGACATCTCTAGGGAACTAATGCCTCAATATTTTGGTTCCTGGGAAGCCTTAGATATTGTAGGTAGTGAATTGGATGGTCCCTTGTACGTCATTCGAATCCCTGGTCGCCTACGCACTTACCCTGTGTTTCATGCCTCAAAGCTTGCACCTTCGCTGAGACGCAAGACTTCCCATCAAGGAGATCAATGCTGCCCCCAACCATGGATGGTCACGTGGACGCCGATGATATCCTGGAACACAGAGACATGCCTGTTCCCAAGCCAGCTGGCCGAGGAAGACCGCCTAAACCGATGAGAGAGTACCGGGTACGGCTCAGACATCATACGGATCCTAAGGAAGATCGATGGTTCACAAGAGAGGAACTTGTCAAGACAGCTCTTCAGATCGTCACCGAGTACGAGCAAAGACTGAAGGGGAAGGCACCGGCATGAACCCTCTCAGCGGACTTTCGAAGCTAAGGGGGATGGAATGCAAGGAATGAGCCCTTGCAGGGTCCTTATCAGACATGCACATTTTTTGGGCAGAGGCCCTCAGCACGCCCTGTGCCCGCCCTAAGTGAAGGCGGGCCTGAATATTCACCGGAGGCCAAAATTTGTCGTTTTCCATATGTGGGTACTCAGGCAGTTGCAGCATGCCAGTTGGTTGAATGGAAGCGTGAGCCTCCCTGTGCTGCACCGTACAGTTGGGCCCAGGCCTTGGTAGTTGCGCCTGGGCACACACACTCACAATGCAAGGCAGATACATCCCGAGGTGGGTACGGGCCTACGAAAAAGCAGCATTGTCGACGTACATACCCCGGGTCCTGTGCAAATGCAGCAAACGGCCCACGTCTGGAAATACCGGCTGTGCCCAACTGTAAAGGGCCCAGGCCCTCGACTGCACAGCTGGGCCTGGGCACAGGCACGGGGGCCTGACCGGAAGCTACTGGAAGCTCCCCAGCCAGGCCACACACAGCCAAACAGAGGCTGCCACTTCCATGTAGGGAAGGAGGCAGCCAGGGTCAAGGAGGCTGGCCCACGCAGGCATTGCGGTCACGCTGCTGCGTTGCTGCACGAGAGGCTGCGTACTGCGTTAGCGGCCAGGGCGCGTGCGGGCGCTTGTGAGGTGCGAGGGGCGCTGCTGGGCAGCGGAGCGCAGGCAGCCATAGCCGGGCTGCAGGGCGCTAGGGGGTAAGGGGCGATCGGTGGTCTTCAGGAAGGAGACGAGATACGTACCTGGTGCATGAGGGAGGTCGGCTATGGTGTTTATGTCATGTACATTGGTCTTCAAAGTCGAATGAGCCTGTTTCGTGAATGCGGATGTGGTAGGATAGGCAAGTGGTGTAGGCTGGGCGCTGGGCGCCAGACAGAGAGGAGCAACATTGGATACTGTGTTGGTGTGGCCTGAGGGCTTGAACATTGGCTCATGAGGTTATTGTATTGCTCTTAATTGGATGGAATCTCGGTGCATTTGTGCTCTCTGCTTGTACACGACTACTTGGACATCTGTGTGATTTCGCAACCTGGCTTTCTGTATATCGTTCTCCCTCACATTCCTTGCAAAATGGAGAAATGGTCAAAATTGAAAAAGCAGAGGAAAAAGAAAGGTTTCTTTTCAGAACAATACGGAGACTTGACAACAAATATTTGCATTAGCTGATTTAGTAAAGGTTTCTGGATTGTGATTCAAAGCATTTGAATGCCCGTGAAACAACGAAGCGTATGGGGTTGGATGAGGTTGGCATCAGAGTCTCTTATCTGTACAGTCTCAAAAGATCTAATAATGTAACCAGAAAATACTAAATAGACTCTATCAGGTAGATCATAGCCGTAATCCTGGATGGACCCTACAATCCACCAAACGGTTGAATTGACCTAATGAAAACTGAGCAAGCCATCACTGATCTCGGTATAGTGTGCCATCGCTATGGGGACGAGGGTGAGGATGGTGTTACACAATGAAGCAATTGGGAAGAGAAAATTTCTGGGTGCATAGGTGAGCCTTTTGAAGGGGAGTTTATTGCGTACAAAGGTAAGAAAGGGGAGGACTGAGGAAAAAGCCTGCTGTGCCGTCGAAAGATTGAGGGGGGCGGATCAGAACTTCCAAAATCTTAATTATCAGGTCTTTCAAGAGCAAGTTTCCTAATTGGTAGTATGCGTAAACGGAGATATAGCCAATTTGTTGATCCCAACAATTAGCACTTTGCTGGTGAGGAATTGAATGTCATTGCGTAGGTCTTCACATTCGAGAGCAGGTGTTGCATCCATTTTTTTTTTTCTTTTTGCATCCCTATGTTTTTGCACATCAGTTACCTTCATCTGCTCAATGATTTCAATTGATTTGTTGCTTTGCTGGATTAGCAGGAGCGGTATTTCTCGATTACTTTTAAGGAATCCAAGATCTTGACCCAGGCACAGATGAACTCAGCTAATGCAGTTCTGACGATGTGCGGTTGAGCGTAGTATGGTTAAACCGCCAGTATGTTTCTGAGCTATTTGCTCTGGGGCGGTGATCAACACGCCGTGTCCTTGGGGACTTGGCCTACCAGATGGAAAAGGCTGGCGGCACCAGGCAAAACGGCGGGATTTTGCACCCATGCCAGTTCAGCAAAACTTGGTGAGCGGCAGACATCACCATTCGGAAAGAGGGGCTCGAATGCAGTGGTGATTTGAGGCCTTGGGAAAGGAGTATATGAGAGGAGTTTTTGTGAGGTATATTTGGCTCCATAGTGATGGTATGGGATGGAGTGGAGTAAGGTTGAGGCAGGCATAGAGCACCAATACGCAATAAAAGCGAGGAGGTGCGAGGAACCCCTAACATGGACACACCGGGAAAAGGAGATGGAATTCAACGAGTAATGGAGAAGAAAATTCCGAAATTCAAATGCTGGTTTATTTAGTGTGGATTCCAATGCTTCCCATATAATACCAGCCAATTACAAGAGAAGCAAGCTGCAAGGATGAGCACTGCGGCGAGGATAGATTTGAAATGAACAGAGTCCACGATGCTGCCCGTATTCATGATCCGTCTGTTGTGTCCAGAAGGATCACAACTTCACAAGTCATAATCCCTACCGAATCCTGCACATTCACACATCAAGTTGCATCTGGAAGTATAGGCCGGGCAATGCCAGTGGTAACAGTTCTGGTTGAACAGGGATGCTTTTGTACTGGCCGTTATGGGGCTACTTCTAGTTGGTTTGCCCGAGGCGGGCTGGGTGATCCCCCCTCCTGCATGGTGAGGGATGACGCATGCTGGAGGTGGGCTGGGCGATCCCCTGAGTGCTTTGGGGACTCTTTTGCCTTGGGAGGGTTGGGGTGCTGAGGAATTGGCTGAACACAATAGTTAAATGATGGCCTTACAGAGGAATGTCTTTTCTTGGAAGAGTTGGGACCTGTTCCTGCTCCTGGCTCCCTGCCTCTCTTCTCACCAACATGAGCGTCCTGCATGGGAGGACGATCTTGACCATAGTTCTGGGGAACTACTCCAATAAGCGAGTACCAGTCAGCCATTGAGGAGAACAGTAGTAAGAGGCAGAAGAGCTACTGGAATGTCAATGGAATGAACTCCGATGAACTCTAAAGAAGGGAAGGGGAGTGACAGATATGGAAGCTTGGGTTGGTTTGGGAAGGGGCACGAAACCACAACATCCACACTAAGGTCGCTGGAGGCGAGATCGGGATGCCTTTCATTTGGAGTAAATGAGGAGTCCTTTAGGACGTGTTAAACTTGGAACGATACAGAGACCCTTGCACAAGGATGACACACATAAGACGAAAAATGGTCCAAAAAAAAAAAAAAGAGAGCACATGATGAGGGAGTGCCTGTCTCTGTCTTACGACATCAAAGGTGAGTTTGCCATAGCAACGAGTGGCGAAGAATTATACAAGGATATCACCACGTATAAGAGAAAGGAAGAGCTCCAGTAACAGAACTGCACAGGACAGCAGGCATATTGAAAGCCTGATAGAAAGGCTGGATCAGATGACCTCGATGGAAACTGGAGGGGCATAAGCACCTCAGCGTGTGTGCTTGGGATGTTACAATACATCTACAGGCATAGTACAACACGTTACATACGATTGACCCTGATTACCAATGAGCAATGAAGTAATCTGCAATTAGCAATCAGCGCATAAACTAAAATTTGGTCTAGGACATCAGCAAGGAGAAGCCAGATGCTAGAACGAGAACATCAAGGCTTGATGAGAACATTTGAGGGAAGACAGGGTCGTCACCAACCTTTACAGAGAAGACAGGGCAGGTAATGCCAATTGCCATTCACTTGGACGGAATGGAGAAAAGTTCATAGGGAGAGGGACAAGGGGAGGGAGAAAGCGGGATGATAAGCAAGGGTGCGGGTGAAAAGACAGGGGAGGTAATGCCCGTTGCCATGAGGAGACAGGGAAGTAATGCCAGTTGCCATTCACTTGGACGCAGTGGAGAAAAGTTTTCAGGGAGAGGGAGGAAGGAGAGAGAGGGACAAGGGGAGGGAGAAAGGGGGATGATAAGCAAGGGTGTGGGTGAGAAGACCGAGAGACTTAGTCGATTGAACATAGGAAACAGTGAGAGAATTGCCAGCCGATTGATTGGTCAATAGTAGGTGATTGGTCAATCCAACAAATGCGAAAGTGCTGAACTTTGAATGGATATAACAACGATATGAGTTCTGGGGTTTCGCTTATTGTTTTGTCAATTCTTCCTTTCTTCTGAAGACTTTGTGGAATATTGGTATAACCATGTCTTCAGTCGTCCATTTTTTGTCTTTGGGTTTGTAGTCAGAGATTTTGAAGAGCGTTGTGGACTTTCGCTCAAGTTTTGGAGCCTCGCACACCGTTTTGTCAAAACTTGCTTTCTTCTAAAGACACTGGTATCTTGGGATAGCCAGGTCTTCCGTCATGCGTTGTCTTTGGGGGATGATTTATGGTACTCTCTGATTTTGAAGTGTGTTTTGGAATTCCAGCTCATGTCTTCGTGGACGCTCTTTCCTTGTCTGACATCTTACATTGTCTTACATTGTGCTGATGAGCAGGTAACCCCCAAGGAGGATGTGTACATATCTGATGATCTGCCACTTGCACACATATTTGATCGGACAGTTGAGGAGTTCATGATTTACGAAGGAGCAAAGATTGATTTCTGGCAAGCGGTATGTATTTGCTTTCTTTTGTTGATTACGTGGCAGCAAGCAGGGGTTATTGGCAGACTTTTCAAGACTGTCTCACTGGCACCCTACACCTTGTCTGGGGCAATCAGACCTGTATCTTCTTAGGCCAGGTCTGTTTCGCAGTCATGTTTTGACTGTGGAGTGAAGCTGCCAATGGGGTGGTATATCTGCCTTTTCAACTGGTGTATGTGGCTTCCATCCAAAATGAAGAGCATTAGGTGTCCCCATGGTGGTTTTTTGTACTGAGGAGTTGTAAACGCTCTCCACCTTAGCCAGTTTTCAATTCCAGTCAGTCTGATCAGGCCTGATGAGGTGATGCAGCACCTGCTGAACGGTGCGCTTCATGCCTTCAGTCTGTCCATCTGTTTGGGGGTGATTGGCAGAACTCATCTTGAGTTCAGTACCAACAAGCTCCATCGGATTGCCCCACATCTCACTAATAAAGCGAGAATCCCTGTTGCTGATGATCCCTTTTGGGAACCCGAATTCTGAACACCAATGATCCCATAATAACTCAACCACTTCCTTTGCTGAAGAATGTCCTTTTTGCATAGGTATTAACCTAATAAACTTGGAAAACCGATCAACGATGACAAAGAGTGTGTCATTTCTATCCTTTGACACTGGCAGCCCACTCATGAAGTCCATGGAGATTGATTGCCCAGGCCCTCTTGGTATAGGCAACGATTGCGAAAGTCCATACGGTTGATGACTTTGTTTTTTTGTTTGTTGGCAAACAACACAACTATTGACATATTTCGCCGCATCATTCCTCATGAAAGGCCAATAGAAACGCTCTGCTAACCTCATAAAGGTCTTCTTGAAACAAAAATGCCTTCGAGTGTTGTGGCATTCGTCAAGCACGTCCACCCTCAATTCTTGTGGCATGCAAAGTCTTCGTATGTGTGACGTTCCAACCTCACGCCCTGTGCTGTTTTCCGGATGGAGTGATTAAAAATGCGGAACAGGCCCTGGAAGAATAACAAAATGGGTGTGCTAATCGATAAGCCCTACTGGGCCCCTACTTGCAACTGGTCGGCCGCCCTAAGTGAAGGCAGGCCCGACAGACGACAAGAGGCCTATTTTTGACTACTTCGCAACTGGGGAAAATTCAGGCAGTTGTGCAGCGCCAGTTGGTTGAAGGCACCCAGGCCCTGGCCTCCTTTATCGACTGTATCTAAGTCAGGCCCTGGGCGAGATACGCAGCATAGGCCCAACTCAGACAGCGGGCAGTTGGGCCTRGGTAACTGTTGGTGGCCCTGGGCCTGATTCGTTTGGTCTGAGGCTCAGCCTCCCTGGGCCTACCAGAAGCTTCTGGGCAGGGACCCAGCACAGCCAGGCTGCACGCAAGCAGGCTGGCCATTTCCATTTAGGAAAGGGCCAGCCTAGGCATTCGGCATTCGGGCACTGGCTGCGTTGTGCGCAAGCACTGCTGCGCTATCGCCTGCCAGGCTCACGCGCTCACGGGCGAGCTGGAAGGAGCAGGCAGCCATAGCCGAGCTGTGCTGCTGTGTGCTGGATGGGGTGCATGGTGGTCCTTGGGAGCAAGTGGCATCTGTGAGTTGGGGAACGAGGTTGTGAGCGACACGAGAGACATACCTGGTGCTTGAAGCGTGCGGCATTGGCCGAGATCTGCTCGTACTTCGGGGAGCTGTTGACGTCATCAGCGGCATTGTAGAGTAGGCTAGATAGGATCTGCCATCTGTAGTCTGGGTGCCGAGCGCCAGATAGGATATCAACATTGGTTCTTCGTTGATGATGATGATGAGACTATCCCAGCATTGTCAATTATGAGCTTTTGGTGTGCTCTTAGTTAGTGAAACTCGTGATGCAATTCTGCTTTTGGTTCGAGGTCACGACTATCTGGTCTCATGTGTATGATGCTGTTTGATTGCTGAAGYTCGCTATTGCTCATCTTACTTGCACTACGGATTTTTGGAGAATTGAGTGTGGCGACACACACACAACTGAAATCCCCCATGTGGTTCCAATTTTAGTGATAAATGACCATCGCCGCGCGGGAAAGAAACAGCGTGCCCAGCTTTCAAATGTTCGTTTAATCCAAAAAGTATCTTTGTACTTCCATGCGGGCTACTCGACGCCTTTTCGAACGGAAAGGTGGGGGTACGCATGTGGGATCTCGTTTTTGAATTAAGTCCCGGTGCCACTCGTTACAGAGCTCAAAATCCGACATGGACGGCCTCAGCCTGGTTGCTCTTTCCTTAAGCTCGTCCTCAACACGTGTCCTGTAGTGGAACCCCTTTTTCCGATAATGCTCCGTACGGTGACAATCACTACAAAGAGTGTTGGGCCAATGGGGTGCCACCGCCGTCCACGGGATGACAATCAATTCGGTTAAAAGGCAATAACAAAGAGTAAGGCGGAAAATGAGTATCAACAATGACAAAACCAGCGCCTACGAATCCTGAACATCTTGTTTTGGGAGGGAAGTAATAACGCCCTCCGATTTTTGCGACGTCCTCTCGTACATCCCACTCACATACACTTGTCCTTTCCTCGCTATATGGGAACGGACGTTGTGGGCATACGGGAAGTCGGCGCCCAGTCGGATCGATATAATCGGTCCACATAGAATAAGCACGCCGATTGCACTTGTCTACTCAATCTGTTAGTCGATCGAAAGCATATCAAAGGAATAAATAGACACAACACCAGGTTCTCATTACCTTCCGTTTGTAATGCAGGCTGACCATAGGCGTGAGTCCATGCAACTCCATCCAATCAAGAAGGCAACCATCATGTTACATGCTGCGCCTGCACACGAGGGCCATTTTCCAGGCCCTGCGTCCCTCAGGCTAAAAGCCTGAAATTCAGGCTTAAAGCCTGAAAACCAGGGCCTACAGGCCCCGTGACTGTTCAGCCCAAAAGCCTGCCTGAAAACAGGGGTCTACAGTCCCTGTGTCGTTTCAGACTAAAAATGGCAACAGCCTTTTTAGCCTGAAACGAAGGGCCATTTTTGGTCGTTCATCAGAACGACCGGCCCTGAAACTCAGGCACGGAACCAGGGTTTCGGGAACAGGCTATTCTTAGCCTGTTCCCCACGCCAGCCTCAGCAGCTGCTGCAGCACCAGCCCCTGGCACACTTGCATTGGCAAGAGCAGCCTCCTCGGCCTGGCTCGCCCTTCAGGCAGTCAGGAGGCAGGCCGAGGAAGTACATAGGGACTTCCCATGCGCTGCACAAGAAGGCAGGAGGCAGTTGTAGTCTTCAGGATTCGGGAGCAGCACTCTGGAGGGAGTAGCGTTAGCCCTTAGTCTTCAGCGCTGGGCGCAGTAGGTAGCTGTAGTCTCCAGCTCTGGGCGCCATAGCTAAGGATAGCACTAGAGAGAGAGAGAGATTGGGCGGAGGCCTTGGRTACTCACCTGCAGCGCCGTTGCTCCAGCTTCGTCTTCGAGGTACCTGCAGCACAGCGCCAACATCACAGGTTAGTATCTGGCTCGTAACAGAGAGAGAGAGAGCTCTTCTTCTTCCTCTTCTCAGTCCACCATCTCCTTCTCCCCCTCTCATCATCTGACTTCACTGCATCTGCAGACTACGAGAGAAGTGAGACAGAGCTTGGTGACATCGGATCCAGACTCGACTTCTGGACTTCAGACATTACAACGAGGGATTGTTTGGGACTTGTGACAAAGACTTGGTGTTGACGACATTCCCATCTCTCTCCCTCCTTTCGTCTGATTCCCTCCTCTTCGTCTGTGTATGTCTGGACCTGGCGCTTTCTTCCTGTGTACAGCGCCAGGCTCCTTCACACTTGGTGATGGATACGATGTATGTTTGGTCTGCATTCAAACATTGATTGGGCTAGTCATTAGCATTCTAGCACTCTGCTTCGCTATCTTTTGCTACGTGAATGAGGTCAGTCCCGGTCAGGTCAGGACTTGTATCTAAATCTTCCCCTGCGCTATTCAGCACCATTTTGTATGTATGAGAATGCACATTGCTCGTTGAGATTCTACTTGCACTGCATTGTCCCTTCAGTCCTTTTTATCACATTGCGGATCCTCGGTTATGATGTACATCGCTCATCTGAGCATGTAACACATCATTCCTAAGAATAAACCATGTTCAAGGATCAGATACATCGAAGCAGCCGTCGGCCACGTACAGGCATGCTTCCTTCCCCACTGATTTTCGCATTTGGCTGAGTTCACCCGGTGATACTCCGATCGTAAAAAATACGCGGAGGCAGAAGCTCGATGATTGCCATAAACACATACCATTCATTCGCATGAGCAAGAAAATACAGGTAGACATGCTTCATATAAAAATCAGAGCAACAGCTCTGTCAATGCACCCAAGWAGACGCCCTCTTCCTGACTTGGTTTGGTGCTCCCTCTGGTTCGCCTGTTGGATTGTGAGCATCATGAGTAAGGGCCAGAGACCACTCAGGCATCATAGGTGCACATCATTCGTCAGGTGCAAAGGACCAAGGGAGGGACGAGGCATAATCACTTTAGCTCGCCGGTCTCTCAAATTCAATGATGCTCGTTCCCGCGAGATCCGATTGAATTCAACGAGATGAGTGGGAAAAGATCTCACACGTAGATAGGGGCGAGGGAGTCATCAGAGCGCTCAAGTACCTATGAAGGAAACAATGAGAGGATGAGGGAGAGGGGAGAGAAAAGCAAAGTCAGAAGATGTTGATGGAGCCGTAGCTGACTGAAGAAGGGGACTAAAAGAAAAAGGGAAGGAGTTACAAGCACACAAGTCGATTTGAGAAAAACCGACATTCTGCCATGGACTTACCTTCCAAAACAAGAGGAGCGATTGAAAATCAAGGCGCGCAAGCCCTCTGCTCTCTGATCATGGCCCTGGGCCATGCAACCACTCGTACACGCATGCACCTTCACCACCCAGGTACTGGCGATCCCGATGGCCACCTTCCGACCTCCACATTGCAGGGATCGTCACCCCGCCAACTCAGCTTCTACACCGACTTGCTCGGATCCCACAGTCCATCGTGGCCACCTGGCGCACAACCGCGCACAACTACAGCCGACTCGTCGGTACTTTCCAACTCGCTGATCACCACATCCTCTAGCCACTGCTTCTTGGGAGCTGGCAGATGGGTTGGCTCGCTAAGACACGCGCAGTTCCTACGTAAGTTTACAAGAAGACAAAGAAAAGTCTGAAAATTTTGAGGAAGCAAAAATGTTTTGAAGTGGGAGGGCCATTTTTCACTTATTTTCAAAGATTAGTGCCAAAATAGGCGCTTTGTTCACCTTCTTCACTCTAGTTACTGGAAGTTTTTGGGGAAAACCTATGTGGGGAACCTTTTGGGTTTGGGATGCTCGAAACACTTCCGGCCATTGATTCCATGCATCACCCTCCAATCAAAAAGAAGATATTTCGATGCCCGTTAGAGATCGAAAAAGAAAAGAAATGGATAGCATAACTTATGGCTTCCGAAGCTCGTTCGGGTACGGATGCTGGCATGTCACATACGCCCTTGCTTCCCACGAACAGCAAACCCCTCTGCAATGTATAATCCGGTGCTGAGCTCGGATCTGCCTCAAGATCTGCAATCAGCCGAGAATACATAGAATGAGCTGCATAGGCTCCGACAATTCTTTTTTTTTTTTTTTTTTTTTTTTTTTTTTTTT
>BFEA01001179.1:0-13513 GCA_003427395.1 Chara braunii
CCCGTGGCTGCTCCTGCCTGTGCACGTGGCCACCTGCAGTGCCACGTGGCAGTGTACTGTGGACCTGAAGACCCCCTGTTTCAGGGGCTGCTCTACAGTGGTGAGGGTCTGCTCACACAGCAGACCCTAGATCTGCAGATCTGCAGAACTGCTGCGGCAAGGGGCTGATCAAGATCTCAGCCCCCTCTCTCCTCCAGCTGGCTTGCTGCAGTGAAGGCCAAGACCCTCCTGGTCTTGGTATACCTTGTGCCCTTGGAGACACCAAGGGCCAGGCATCTCTTCTCTCTCTCCCCTCCCTCTACTAACCCACCTTCCCTACCTCTCCTCTCTCCTCTTAATCACCCCTCCTCTTTCCCCCACCTTCTACTGCCTCTTTTCTCTCCTCTTTTTAGCTTCCCCACCCCAACTTTCTCCCACCACCCACTCTTTTACTCCCTTTTTTTCATTTCCTTTCTTTTCTTTCCCCCTTCTTTTCTCCTTGCTTCTTGATCCCAGCCGACGGCAGTGCGCAGCAACCTGGAGCGATCAACCGTAGTCAGCAACTCGGGCGGCCAGCAGCAAGTGGTCAACAACAACGTATAGCAGTGGCGATCCACCGTGATAACAACAGTCAGCAACAACATATAACAGTTGCGGTCACCAGTCCTGACAATAGTTAACAATAGCCACAACCCGCTCCCACCGCAGTACCCAGCGGTAGTCAATAGTAAAAGCAACAGCCAACAACAGCAGCGGCCGTCCCCAGTAACAACTTTCAGCAGCCGTATGCAGTAACTAGCAACCACTGCCCGCACACAGTCCCCTAGACGCCGCAACAGTACACAGCGGCGGCCTGTGCACAGCAACCAGTAGCAACTCAGTGGCTCGTGCACAGCCGACAGCAACAGACTGGACGGCCCGCAGCAACCAGCAGCTGACAATAGTCAACAACAACTATTCGGTACGTAGCCTGACTTTCGGCCTGCCCCGCACATATGCGATTTCTAGTCTATAGCACTGCGCAGTCAATGTTTTGCCCGTCGGTCCTCCAATCTCATTCCCCTCCTGCCGGCGTACAGTCTTCTAAGTTACCGCACACACACCCCACAGTCGGCCCCTCCTTATTCCTTAGCCGCAGGGACGCAATGGCCACAGCCCGTGAGACACTCAATACCACAAAACGCGGCTTAGCAACACAACTCGGCCAGACCGTCTGTGCATGATTCAAGGCGTGCTGGCTATAGTCCCCGACCGCAAAATGATGCCTTGGTAGCGAGGGGAGGGAGCACGACCACCATGAGGAAGCCACTTGCTTGGCTCATACAACACCCTCCCTCTTTGCACTAACTCTTGGGCATAACCTCTCTCTTAATGTGATTTTCTGGACTCTTTGAGCCTTCCAGAAATATCCCATAAATAATCACGCCTTCTTCACTTCACCATTAATTAAAGTAATACACAAAAGACTCAGAAGGCCACTTTGATGAGGATGCCAATGACAACCGAAACACACATGATCCTGCAAGCCGGGGGAAACAAAACTCATAAAAAAAAATAAATAAATAAAAAATCCCAGAAGAAAATCAGGCCAGCCCAAGTCTCACATCCTTACAAATCTCAATTCTTCACAAATTCGTATCCCGTTCAACAAAAATCAGGTCATCTCAAGTATCACATAGGTCATATATGCAGAATAATATCAAGTGTTCTCGCCCAAATTGGGTATGCGTTTAGCGTACAGACGACAATCTCTTAAAAGACCTCCACTCGTATTTGGCAACGCTAAGCCAGCTTAAAGAGAGGATAATCAGATTCAAAATATACGCGAAACCCCAACAGTAGAAACACACCCTCGATATCAAAAATATATACAAGAAAGGACCTATGTCTCATGAAACTCATAGGTTTGAAACTAAAACAGCATGAGCATATAATCGCTCATTAGTTCTATCAATCGAGCCTACTGCCCTGTCATGACCTTTCGAGTATCTATCTATTAGTCACTTAAGATCGCTGACACCATTCTCATCTAGGCAGACAACCTCACCCCTCGATTCCTTTCTTCGCCATCTTCTCGACCTCTTCTATTCCTTCGCCCAGTTCGACTCATAGCTGACGATGTTCCCTTGTCATCACACTCCTTGTTAGGATCAGATGCAGTATGCGACAGGGTTATACCAACTTCCCCCTGAACTCTTTGCTCCTCTATTCCCTTCTCGCTTAGAGCGTCAAGCGTCCTCTCACAGGTATTGGTCGCAGCAACTCTTACTTTAGCCGGTATCTTTTTTCTCTCACCTCCCGACTCATTTTTCTTCTCTCTGCTCCACCTGTGATTTCGCCTGAGGAGCTCTGCGTCCTTCTGAGATCCATCTTTCTTAGCATCAGGGGTGCCCACTGCAGGATCACTCGACCCCTTTTCAAGCTCACTCTTCTCACTATCCAACGTCTTCTTTCGCTTCCTCGCTTCTCA
Organism: Chara braunii; assembly: GCA_003427395.1. Classification (NCBI taxonomy): domain Eukaryota; kingdom Viridiplantae; phylum Streptophyta; class Charophyceae; order Charales; family Characeae; genus Chara; species Chara braunii. Next base: position 2,450 of record BFEA01001179.1, read on the forward strand.
CGGGGTATGGCAGAGGTACTGGTCAAAATCCTCCTGTTCAAGGTTCCCTCGGATCTTATCCCGTACTAGTCTCCCCTCAAATCTTGCTGTTCTGCATTCGTGAAACTCATGAGGAAGACAAAACATTTGTCGTGTTCTGACAGTGCCCAGACCTTACGCGATGCGAGCTCATATTCTGACAGGAAGTGTCGTACTGACACATAACTATACCAGTCTATCTTCTCAAGATCGTCTTTGGTCAGTTGTTCCTCCCCTAGCCGGTACTTATTCCACATGTCATTATAGAACTTCCTCCACGATGACCCCGCTCTTCTAACCAACCTACTGACTTCACCCTTCAAGCCTATACAAATATACTTTATCACTTCTTCCAGCATCTGTCCCTCACTCCATTTGCAGTGGGACGCTATCTGTTCAAACTTGTCGAGAAAGTCAGAAACATGATTGCCTTTGAAGAAGTTGATCTCAACCTCGGGCAGGTTGTCTCGCTCCCAATCCCGTCGTTCCAACAGAGAAGCGAGTTCCTCGGCCTCAATCTCTCCTTGAGACCCCTCCATCTCGAGCTCCCTCGACCCCACCACCTGTTGAACAACAAAGAGCGACGTTAGGGTTGGGATTCGAGAGGAGCTACGCAACTAAATCAAATATAAGATATATCCCACTAAGTTACTTCGACACTTCATTGTAAAAATGCGCATAAGAATCTATCCAAAACAAAGACGATATCGAAGAGAGTCTTTAAATAAATATCCATCAAAAATAAAACACAAACAGTCACTAATACATCCCTCCAATCACAACTCAGGCATTATCCACTTATGATTGTCATTATCAAGGTAAGGCATATGCCGCATAGGTGGATACTCCAAACACAAATACAAAATGCAGCACAACCCATGATAAATGGCATATACTGATAAGAATAATTTTTACATGACAACACAATTTATCCGTAAGGGTTGTAACTGACGAGCACAATATGCTTTATAAACAAACATATGAGCACACTCAACTGCCAGTTATATACCAAGATAACTCTTAATAACGTACTTCCGTATTCTATAAGGCAGGGGTAGGACAGGCAATGAGTAAATAACATGATACAATTGTTACCCCTTCAACTCTTAAGCAAAGCGTATATTACAGAGGGGTGATGTAATCCTCATAAGATAACATCTTGACTCTTGAGCCCCACTCTAAAGACCGAGCCTCACCGCATCCCTCTCTGATTTCAGCGCTTATTCCTTACTAATCCTATCGTGGCCAGAAGAACAACCCCATTCATACTCATCTAGGCAAACGAATAGCGAATTCGCGCCTTTACAAGTATGGTGGTCCTGCCTAACATGAAACGAGCCTAGATCGCTACTCCAGGACCGCTCTTGCTAAGCAGTAGTTGTTCCACTCAACCATAACAGTTTCAGCAAGGGTAACAAGCCCTTTCCTCGTTTCTTAACAGATTATGTAGTTACTCTCCCAATACAGGAAAGACAACAACACCCCACTAATGGACCAGGAACATAGTTCCGTCGTGGGTCTCACTATCAGTTTCGAGAATAATAACCACTTCCATACCAGGATGTCGTTCCACCAGCAACAACGACAGACAACCGTTATCCCCGGCAACGGCTCCACCTGTCGAGCGCATCGGTCCAGCACCGCACGGGGCAGCGCGGGACCCTACCGGCCGCGTCACTCAGGAGTTGGTCTAAATCCTCATCGAGAATATTCATGGAGTTTCCGCAAGCCGCTCCGACCGAGTGCATCAGCCGTACCTCTCGTGAGCCCCTACGACAGGATAGGGCCTACGCGAGGCACGGCTTACCTCCACCTTACGGGAGCTGTCACCTCCCTTCGGTGGGCGTATCCCCGCCGAGCTACCAGTCCATAGTACGAGAGCTAATCAGTTGCAATCGCAGAGGTGGACCAGTCGAGGGCGTTTCTTGTTCGCTGTAGCATAGGGGGTACGTGCGGTAATACGCCTTTATCGGACCCGCACGCGAACCAACATCTTGGGGGGCTGGGGTCCCAAGCGCGACTCGTCGTCGGTCGACTAGGACGCATCCCACACACCACACGCACTCCACTTTACGAACACAAACACACACAAACACACACACACACACGAAACGACACAACACAAACAACGCGACAACGCTCCTAGCCCCTCCGTAGCCAACCCATAACTTTCCAATGCGGAAATCGAATAGGCGTCGCGCGCGAGACTTAGTATAAAACCGCGCGGACGCAGGGCCTACTCATATTGACTAGCAATGCAAACGTACGCAAGCAGTCACAATGATGACGTACCATGTRGTACACATACTCATGCGGTCCTCGTTAATCTCGAGGGTCGCATTCGACACTCAAGTGTCGGTTGACACGCGCTTTGAGGGTTAATCTCTCGACGCTGGACAACCGCCATGCGCGGTTGAAGACCACACACCCTCTTCTGCACCATGTGCAGAGTGGGTGGTACACAGGTTTAAACCTGTGGTGGCAGCCGTTTCTTACTGCCTTGGAGATGAGCCCCACTCCAAGCCTGGACAGAAGTCAAGGGGTTTGACTTTGACGGCTGCCACGGACTACAACGTCCAACTATCAAAATTAATAAGCAAAATCAATCTGTAAAATAATTAAACATCCCACACTCATATACCAAATCAGAACTCGAGGTAACGTAAAAGAAGGGGAAACATAAACCCATCAGGTATGCAGATCGTGCGACACATGATTGTCATTCTCACTGCCTCCAAAGTATGACCCATATACCAAGCTCCAAAATACTAACATGTATAAAACACAGACACACACAATAACCACATTGCCATACACCAATGTGGTCAACTTTATTGTTCCCTGTAACTCATACCACGCCTCACACACTCAAGCCCCAATCGTAGTCAAAATTTTCATAAATCTCACAAGTTTTTTATAATGGCCATTAAAATAAGCTCGGTTAAAGCCCTTAAAGAAACATAACAATTCACAGGGCTAAGGCAGTCAAGCTGAGGTACAGGTGTAAGCAAAGTTGTGTCATGAACCGGCAAGTCGGCGATCAACCAACCGACCTGATATCAGTGATAACAGAGGATGATCCTCAAGGGATCAAGCTGAATCTAGTCTTGAACTTGAACCAAACGATCAAGAGGACCTGTAACACATGACAGGTCAATGCCCGAGGCTAAACCTATAAGTCTATGGAGAACAATCTCCATATCATGATCCTACCCAAATCATCCTAGTTAACTATATCTAAGTCTACCTCTAAGCAAGTGCCTAAAGAAAGGTAGACTAATGGCAAAATCTCCCCTATTCAGTGTGGACTACCAGAATCGCCACCTGTCAAAATACAATCGATCTCCTTCAAACTAAGAAAATTTTGGCAGTGCTTCCCTTAGGAAAAGTGTCTTTCCAAAATTTATATAAGTCCAAATATGAAAGCAGAAATAATCTTTAACTCTGGAAAGTCAAATTATGTCTAATTCCCTGAATTAGTAGAAATTTGGGCAGCATTCCCTTTAGAAAGGGAGACTTCTTAGATTTATACTAAGTCAGATATGAACTCAAAAGACAACTTGGGTTCAACTTAGACAAGAGTTAACTAACTCCTTAGTTTTGCAGAAATTTTGGCAGCACTCCCTCTAGAAAAGGGCTCTCCCAACATTTATACAAAGCTAAGTCCAGAATTTGAGAATAACTTTGATTTCTCAAAGTCCAATTTTGTCTAACTCCCTGAACTAGCAAAAATTTGGGCAGCACTCCCTTTAGAAAATGAGACTTTCCATATTTTTACTAGGTCAGATATAAAGAAAAGTTTATGCCCAAGAGTCGAACTAGCTATTTCGATCTCCCTCCCATCATGCCCTCCTTCCCTCCGCTTTCATCCTGCATGCGCCTAGTGCAACTTCTCGTCCGGGTACACCCCACCTGATTCCGATGGGGATTACACAGGCCACCTAACACCTGCTACGTCCCGCCTCCCACTTCGCCTCTTCAAACACTCCCCCCATCGAATGTACCCGGCGCAACCTTACATCCGGGTTCATCTCCTTTCTCGTTTGTTTGTTCCCTCCCTGTCTTCATCTTCGTCGTTGCCTTCCTCAACCTGACGACGCTCGGTGGCGGGCGGTCCCGTAGCGGACCGATATATTGGCCGCGGCTCCGCAGGGAAGTACTGGAGGGGAACGAGCTCCCAAATGACCGTGTTCGATCGCTCTTATTGCCAGCCACGCCCCGGGCGGCGAGCGATGTGTGCAGCCGATATCGCTGCTAACCCGCGACAGACCCCCCCGTGCTTATTCGCGCGCATCTGGCACTGTCTGCCGGCCAGGTTCAGCCTCCTCCCCCTGCTACTCTTCCTGCTTAGCCTCCCTCGCTCGCTGTACTCTTTCCTTTCCTTCGTATGCACCCGGCCCAAAAGGCGGTCCCAGTTCATTCACCTCGCCTTGTTTGTCCCCGCTCCCACTGCCTCCGACGCTCACCTGCTGCAGCTTTGCCACTTCGCCCGCTATCGCGCAACGCTGCCCGAATAACCTCGCCAGTACTCCACATGCACTTCCGCCCGGGTACACTCCGCCGTGCGCACCTCAACCTCGCCAGTACTCCACACGCACTTCCGCCAGGGTACACTCCGCCGTGCGCACCTCCCCTTTGCTTCGCCCAGACAGGGTTGGCCACCCTTTCGGGTCCCCACCGGGCAGCCCCCACACAGGTCGTCCTGCAGTCAAGGGTGTGGGCCCACTGCAGGCCCACGGCACGGTTCCATGTGGTCTGCAACATGCCGTAGTATCGTGGTGGGCCTTGCCATAGCGCCCCGGGCGTACTCCGCCAGCTCACGGGCCCCATCGGCCTGTTCACACTCAAACTTCTCACAGCAAACCGCGGGGGGCGGCCAGTACACCCGCCAAAGGCCCCGCCGTTGACATTCCTCCCTCGCCGTGGGTCAAAATACCCACCGTCCCTCGAAAGCACCGCACGTTCAAGGTCCTCGACTGTCGTGGCGACCATGGAGTCCGGCGTCACGTCCGAGTCAATGGCACGCCGGAGCATGACAAAATTTAGCACAACAATTATTTAATGTAGAATACAAACAGACACCGTGCGTCCCGCCGGCCCGTGACGCCTCGCACGCCTAGGCAGCGCACAGTTGCGCCTCACCGTCAATACTCCATGCCGCCACACGCGCCTCTCACCCTGACAAAGCCCATGCTTCCGCTCACGCGCACGCCGTCAGGCAGGCGACACTACTTGCGTGACTTGCAAAAAATACGCCAAATACCCTTGTAAGGGTATTTGGTACGACGGTCAGTAGGCAGTGAGAATGACAACCATGTGTCGCACGATCTACATACCTGATGGGTTTATGTTTCCCCTTTTTTTACTTTACCTCGAGTTCTGATTTGGTATATGAGTGTGAGATGTTTAATTATGTTACTGATTGATTTTGCTTATTAATTTTGATAGTTGGACGTTGTAGTCCGTGGCAGCCGTCAAAGTCAAACCCCTTGACTTCTGTTCAGGCCTGGAGTGGGGCTCATCTCCAAAACAGTAAGAAACGACTGCCACCACAGGTTTGGACATGTGTACCACCCACTCTGCACAGGGTGCAGAAGAGGGTGTGTGGTCTTCAACCGCGCAAGGCGGTTGTCCAACGTCGAGAGATTAACCCTCAAAGCGCGTGTTAGCCGACACTTGAGTGTTGAATGCGACCCTCGAGATTAACGAGGACCGCATGAGTATGGGTACCACATGGTACGTCATCATTGCGACTGCTTGCGTACGTTTGCATTGCTAGTCGATATGAGTAGGCCCTGCGTCCGCGTGGTTTTATACTAAGTCTCGCGCGCGACGCCTATTCGATTTCCGCATTGGAAAGTTATGGGTTGGCTACCGAGGGGCTAGGAGCGTTGTCGCGTTGTTTGTGTTGTGTCGTTTCGTGTGTGTGTGTGTGTGTTTTATTTTTTGTGTTCGTAAAGTGGAGTGCGCGTGGTGTGAGGGATGCGTCCTAGTCGACCGACGACGAGTCGCGCTTGGGACCTCAGCCCCCCAAGATGTCGGTTCGCGTGCAGGTCCAATAAAGGCGTATTACCGCACGTACCCCCTATGCTATGGCGAACGAGAAATGCCCTCGGCTGGTCCACCTCTGCGATTGCAACTGATTAGCTCTCGTACTGTGGACTGGTAGCTCGGCGGGGATACGCCCACCGAAGGGAGGTGACAACTCCCGCAAGGTGGAGGTAAGTTGTGCCTCGCGTAGGCCCTATCCTGTCGTAGGGGCTGGCGAGAGGTATGGCTGACGCACTCGGCCGGAGCGGCTTGCGGAAACTCCATGTATATTCGCGATGAGGATTTAGACCAACTCCTGCATGACGCGGCCGAGAGGGTCCCGCGCTGCCCCGTGCGGTGCCGGACCGATACACTCGACACCGATGCGTCAGACTTTGCTGTAGGAGCAGTGCTTTCTTAGATCTTCGCCTCCTCTCCTGATTCCTCTCATCCTCGTATCCCTCGTTTCCCACCTCCTACCCCTACCACTGCTTCCCGACTGACGCCTACTCGTCCAGTTACTGACGAGCCTTCTCTTAACTATTCTCCTCCCATCGTCGAGGATGACACTGTCGAGTCTCGCTCATGTGATTGTCCGATAGCCTTCTACTCCCTCCAGCTTTTGCCCGCCGAGATAAACTACATTGCTGATGAACGTGAGGTTCTCACAGTAGTTTATGTCGCTCGTCACTGGCGTCACTACCAGCGTGAGGCACCATTCATGGTGCAAACGGACAACTCTGTTGTCCAGACTTTTTCTGACAAAGCCGAAGCTCACTCCTCGACAGGCTCGCTGGTGGCGCGACCTATCCGAGTTTAGTTTCACCATTGAGCACATCAAGGGTGAGGCTAATAGGGTCGCAGATGCCTTATCCAAGCGCCCTGACCACGACCAGGAGCAGATCCAACTCTCTTCCATCTCGGTCACCATCGTCCACCACTCGGTGATCGACGAGTTTCGCACTCAGTACCGCCACTGCCCCGACTATCGCGACATCCACGCGACCCTTCGGAGTGGCAAGACCGTCCCGAACTACTCTCTCGGGGACAACGGTCTTGTGTACTGGCACGGTTCACAGGGCACCAGAGAGCCCCGTATTTGCGTTCCCTCCACTGGACAGCTACGTGTCCGAGCAGTAGCACAGTTCCATRACCAAGCAGCCGCCGGTCATATGGGCGTCCACAAGACGTTGGCTCGTGTGAGCCGCCTGTACGTCTGGCCGAAGCGCAAGGACTTTGTGAAGGACTACGTCGCCGAGTGTCCCACCTGTAAGGAGGTGAACAATGCGAACCACTTGCCTTATGGTTTGCTCCAGCCTCTTCCTATCCCTGAGGGTCGTTGGCAGCCCATCTCGATGGACTTTCTCGGTCCTCTTCATCTTGCGACCCCCCGCGGTCATGATGTTATCCTGGTCGTCGTTGACCGCTTCACGAAGCGTGCACGCTTTGTTCCGTGCCGCTATGCCATCAGTGCACGTGAGGTCGCCGACATCGTGTTTGACCGAATCGTGCATGACCATGGCTTACCTCTGAGCATCATATCTGATCGTGACCCGCGCTTTACCAGTCGATTCTGGCGACGGCTCCACGAGGTTTACGGCACCCAGCTCCGCTTCTCCTCGTCTTACCATCCTCAGACTGATGGTCAGACCGAGATCACGAACAGGACTCTCGGAGATGTTCTCCGAAAGATTGCTCGTGATGATCAGCAGTGGGATCTCCATCTTGCCCACGCGGAGATAGCCTTCAACCACACCGTCTCGCCAGTCACGGGGATGTCGCCTTACTATTGCGACCTCGGCTATCACCCTCGTGTTCCCGCAGACTTCCTTTGACCGTCACAGATGCACCCTGAAATGACTTGTCCTGCGCTGGATGATTGGGTTGCACACATGACGTCGATTATGAAGACCGCACATGAGCACATAGCCGATTCCCAGACTCGCATGGCCGCACGTGCGAACCGATCGAGGATGGATCATCCATTCAAAGTCGGTGATGATGTGCTTATTGACGCCCGCCACTTACAACTCAAAGCGGACACGCTTCGCAAGTTTCGGCGTCGCTTCTTTGGACCATGGCCCATCCTCTAGGCCGTCGGTTCTGATACGGCATCTAGCCCGGTYAGCTTTCGTGTGAAGCTTCCCGACTACCTACGCCAGGCTCGTGTGCACGATGTCTACCACGTCTCGTTACTGCATCCTTACCGCAGACCGTCTGAGCGTTTCACTGGACGACCAWACGAGCGCCCTCCACCCATCATGGTGGACGGCCACGAGGAGTTCCTCGTTTCAGACATCATTGGTCGCCGAGTCACCGACGACAACCCTCCCCACGTCGAGTATCTCGTACGTTGGAAGGGTTACCCTGATGAGGAGGCCAGCTGGGAGCCCCTTGAGCACTTGCAGCACGCTCGCATGTTGGTGCATGCCTATGACCGTGTTCGTTGTGCTGGGTTCACTGCTCCTCCTCAGCCCACTGACCCTCCTCCTTCTCCCCCGACTGAGGAAACCGCTGAAGTCGAGCCTGCTCCATCTGAGGCAGATCTTCAGCAGCAGCCGGATGCTTCTGAGCGTCCACAGCGCACTCGTCGTCGTCCTGCTCAATACGACAATTGACTCTGACTTACCTTCCCACGTCTTTGACTTCTCAGTACTCCATCCACATCAGTTTTGCTACTTCAGCTCGTCGACGTTGCGGCTCTTCCTCGACGACATTCCGGACTTCTCTTCGTGGACGTCATCGGCAACTTCATGGACTTCGTCACGATCAGCTCTGCCTACTTCAAACGTCATCACTCTCTTACCACTTTACCCTGTACAGTACCCTTGTTGTGTCGCATGATGGTCTCCCTTTACCCGGGTTCCTCTGAGTTGGGCTCTCCCTTGGTATACGCATAGGCATCGGGACCGTAGCGTTGCCCTGGCTTCCCATCTTACGGATCTAGCTCCGACTTCCCCACCTTAGGAGTCATTTGCATGATTTCCCTTACCCATCACCTTTCTACCCTCTGCCGGCCCTCACGCCCTAGTTAGGCAGCCCCGCATGCTTCATCTAGGTGCGCCCAGTATACCAGGCTCCCTTGTTGCCCTGCATGGTCGACCCTCCATAGCGGTCACCCCTTGAGTCGAGCATTACCCGCCCTGATGGTCTATCTGTTAGGGTCATTGGTTCTGTCCGCTCCCACTTCCCTACCCTCATTGAGCCTGATGACATGTGTTCCCCCTGTCACTATGTGTGGATGCCCTTAGGAGTTATCGACCCCTAGGCTGCATTCACCACCCTCAGAGAACATCCCACCCTTTGGTTTGCGACACATTCCTCCTGTGACATATGGTTGACTTGTTGCTTGTTGCTCTCAGACTAAGGCTACTGCCTCTGACATTTCTAGGATTTAGCTGTTCTGCTTTGTTGTTCTTAGGACTTATACACTAGTCAGTTGTTCCCAGACTGAGGCTACTGCCTCCAACATTCTAGGATCTAGTTGTCACTACTTCTGCTTTCCTAGGACATGTATGCTAGTTAGTTGCTTTTGCTTTCCTAGGACATGTATGCTAGCTAGTTGCTTCTACTTTCACTTAGGCTGCTAGTTGTGACATTGCTGTTTTGTGACATTTTCTAGCCTAGGTTGCATCACATGGACTCAGCATGGAGCTTGCTCCGCATCCTAGACTACTCAGGTTTTCTTTTCTTTGGTAGAGTTCTGCTTCTTGGCGGAAGCGTGCTTGTATCTAGGCGATCCATCACAAGTCGAGGATCGTGTAGCGGACCTCTGGTTGGTCTGTGAGACCAGCCCCTTGGCCTGTTCTCACAGGCCTGCGTTTTATTCGGGGCAGTCCAGTCCAGGCCGGTACCTCTGTCGGTACCAGCCAGTCCATTCCAGTCCCGTCAGTTCGCTGGGGTATACCCCAGCCATTGTCTGTTTTCGAGATCATTCTACACTCGCACAGTTTTGGGAGTACTTGCGCTGGAGTCTTGCGTGGGAGCTGCGCTGTGCTGTCTCGCTCCTCCCTCATCCTCCATCTCCATCATCATCCCTAGCGGAGCACCACACCTGGTGGGTCTGCTACACATAACCACAGGGGTTGGCCATGGTGTCATGGTCAGACGGGGAAAGAAAGAAAAAAAAAGCCCAACGGATTCTTTTGTACCCAAATTGCTGTTTCAAACTCACGTCGTGATATCTTTGCGGCCACGTGTTGTTTTTGCCTTTGCAAACTCAAAACCTGCTGCGTCCACCGTTGTTTCAAAAACAAATTTCTCATCAGCTACCCAGGAGGCTGTTGAACTGCCACGCCAGATCAGCCACATCAAAAAAGCTCACACAATGGCTTTTTTTTTTTTTGTTAAAAGAAAACCAGAACGACCTTGCTAGAGGGGGTGGTAGGAGCAACCTCCCCTAGTAAGAGTTCTGGTTTCTCCAATCTGTTGGTGGGAAGCCACACCTGCCGGAAAGCACGTCCAGCAACCCAAATGAATACATTGAATACGTGAAATACATAAGAAAACTTATATAAGAATCTGATCAGCACTTCCAATATTGACTACACCAGGGATCCCGGGCTTCAACTGTGCAGCTAATAGAGATGTCTGACTATGCTTTGCCTGCTAACCCCCTCTCATCATCCCCCTTTTTTTTTACACTATACTGCTAGAGCTACCTCTTCACCCATGTCTGAGCGCCAGAAACCTCACGGATGACCTAGTAGCTCGTAGCAGTGCTATTTCAGGGAATAAAAAAGAAGGCTGAAATTACACAGGCTACAAGACCTACCTCTTCGCCCCATCAAGGGGCGCCAGATCCAAACATCAAACCCTGGTATTTTACGCCCCGTATGTGCAGCAGCCCATTTGGTCAGGCCCCTGTGTTCTACAGGTTCCTGTGTCGCAAGACACAGGCTTCGGGGCCAGCATTTTTTCAATCTATTCCTCTCATGTAATGGGATGCTGGACCCGGTTTCCAGCAGGTGACGCTCCCCACCAATAGACAGAGCCTCCCCCTCCGGTGCTAGTGCT
>BFEA01001179.1:14033-37059 GCA_003427395.1 Chara braunii
TTTTTTTTTTTTTTTTTTTTTTTTTTTTTTTTTTTTTTTTTTTTTTTTTTTTTTTTTTTGGCAAAGCAAGGCTCCATTCTATTTGTGGGGAGCAGCACATGCTGGGAACCGGGCCCAGCGTCCCTTATAAGAAAATAGGTGGAAGATTTGTCGGGGCCGGGGTCCCCACAGTCTACCCGGTGGAAAACAAATAGGTATTCGTGGGAGCTCTCTGATAGTGAAGGCAGCAGCTGCCTCCCGCCAGGGACTTTTTGGCACGACCATCACGTGGGGCAAGCTTTTGAATTTTGAATTCTAGGAGATTACGCAGGGAAAACGCATGGGTCATTGGAATTTTGGTCAGCATAGGCACGCTATGTTCTGGCTGGCTACGACAACAACTGCACACGGCTTCTTGCTTGCGCACACACTGCCACACTCTCTTCTCCCGCCGCACCTCAATCCCCATTTTTCAACTGTTTTACTTCCCTTCTTGATCCACGTGTGTAACTGTAATCCCCTCTGAGTCTTTGTTGTATGCATGCCGGCGCCCTGTTCCTTCCCTTCTCATTGGCCAACAATATGCATGCGTGGATCGATGTGTGGGGAGTGGCCAAGTTCCCTACACCGCGGCCCAGACATGTTGATCATAGGCACTCCCTTTCCTTCTCTTGCCTGTTCTCATGTAATCCCGGACACTGCGCGCATGCACCCCTTCGCTATAAATCTCGCAAGCGTGACATAATCCCTCTCTAATCTAAACTTTGGAGTTAGCGTGGTCGAGAGCATCGGCTAACGAGTGAGCATGCAAGTGGTGAGTGCAGGATCAGGCGATCTGGCAAGCTGGTGTTGATTGTGCGGGGTTGACATGTGGCTGCAACAGACTGCAGGGCACAGGCAAACCTGGCTTGCGTAATCAGACTAAGCGCGGCGACGATTCTAGTTTATTGGTGGGTGTGAGGCGATGGACTGTCTGCACCAAGTAAGGAGTTGGGTATTGATGAGAGTGAGGGCGTGTGAGGAAACCGGGTGGTGTTGTGTGTTCCTTCCTTTCTCTTCTTCTAACTTTTGTAAAGCGGAACTTTGACTTTTCCTCCTTTCAATTTCTTTGCTGAATAAGGTAGAGCCTCTTTTCGTTTTTCTATCCATCTCTAAATTTTGTCTAATTAATGGATGGTTGTAGCTTGATGGCCTCTTCTGAATGATTGTATGCATGGGTACTGCTTGTTTGATCGATTAATGTAAAATGCAATGACTTTTGTGTACGCACAATCTGCATATAGGAGACTGCTGTGATTGAATGATGCGATCTCCCGGTCTGATCGCCGGCCGTTAATCCTGCGTACTGGCGGATACGTTACGAGCCATCCTTCAGGATCTGCTGGCCACGTAAGTGCACATATAAAAAATCAAACCCACCGTATCTCTCCCCCTCCTCTCCTTATTGCAACTCAAGAACCATTGGTACGTTGTAGGGCCCCACCCTGTTAGAGTTTCAATCCTAGTTGACCCCTCTTGCCAGTGCAAGAGGGGTCCTAGTTGGCTCAAGCTCGCACGCGTACATATCAAGGGTGCAAGGCGTTTTGTGACAGGTCACCCCCACCTAGTGCTTTGATATGGGTGGGGATGGGCCATCGAGCGAGAGAGCTTTGACGTTGGGGGACGTAGCTCAGCCTTGATGCTAGGGTGGGTAGTCTTGCTGACCTAGGCAAAGCGTTAGTTCTTGGTTCCAGATTGCGCTCTCAGGCAATTGCTCCTTCCAATACTCGACCAGTCCAGGGAATTCGTTGAGAGTCCCTTCTTCTTTTTCGAGCCGACCATGCGTCCTCCTTGGGGCGTTCATCCATTTCTTGTATGCGAGGTCCAACGGGCTTCGTTGAGGCAAGGGACTACCTCCCTCACATCACCAAGATGCCCTTCGTTCCCCGCCTCTTGCCCTCATTTTTTTTGGTTTTTTGTCCCGTCGAGAGAAACGTATCTGTCATAGTTGCGGCGCACCTGTGCGCACCGCGGTGTGGGGAGGTGTGCAGTGCGTTGTGCGCACTGTGGGCGGTGCGCCAGGTGCACGGAAAATAAAAAATAAAAAATAAAATTGTGGCACAGAGAGAGAGAGAGAGAGAGAGAGAGAGAGAGAGAGAGAGAGAGAGAGAGAGAGAGAGAGAGAGAGAGAGAGAGAGAAGGGGGGCCCCCTTTACGTCAATTCCGGCCCCCCTACAAGTAACTCAAATGACTCCGACAATGCACTTGGACATTGTGGAGGCATTGAGTACTATCACTTCAGCAAGTAGGATGGTCGCGTCACATGTGGGAGAGGTGGGAGCAGACCACCAATATATTATGTGGGTGCGAGCTCGTGTCTATAGCTCGGGAGTTATGGGTCACCAATTCAACTAGACCCTGTTCGTGTCTCCAAGTGATTCTCAGGGCCTAGCTCCACCACTCAGTGGTACTCACCAAATGTATAACATTAGAGTGAATTTGCTGCTCAAATATGGAACCATACACCGTCATATTGTATGTGTTTTGTGCATTTGGTGAGTAGTGGCGAGAGGCCCCTTGGGCCACTGTACAAATTCTAAAGAAAAAAAAAAGAAAAAAAATGAGAGAGTTGCAGACACCTTCATCTTAACCCATAACTACCGACATGCAGACCTGAATGCCAATCTTCAGCATATATTGGTGGTCGGCTGGACTCACGAAACATGTTTGCCTTCTGCGAGACAATGTGGGACATGACACAGCTGGGCAATTATACCCTTCTTGCAAATCCGTCCACCACTGTGTAGGATTCGCGGAAGGAAAGGGAAGTCTAGTTACCACACCAGGCCTAAAAAAGAAAAGCGGAATGAGGCTCAATGATCCCTATTTTCATAATTTGCGATTTTGAAATTTTTGAGGGAGGGCCTACACAATTCAAAATTCGGCAGCTCTTGCCCCAAAAAAGAAATTTGGGCCAAGGGCACAAACAGTTTTCAAACTCATGCTGCGAGTTGAACATTTTTTCCGAGGGGGGGTGCCGTAGGAAATTACGAAACCCCTACTTTTCTTTTTTTTTAAACCTTAATTTTTTCGGTATCCTGTGCGTGCACAAATCCGCTCGTCGAGGTGCGTCACAACTATGGTATCCATCGAGGTGCGTCGCAACTCATGTTGATACAGATTTTGGCGATCCACCCTGTATAGGGGAGATGTTTCCAAAGCTCTTCCTTTCCTTGGACAGTTGTTTAGAGATAGATTTAGACTTAGTTATGTGAAGGATTCGAGTGAAGCATGATATGGAGGTTTTACTCTCTATACATTTATAGTTTAGTCTTGGGGTTTGACCTTTGCTGTGTTATATGCCTTTTTTATCACTTCAATTCAGGATTTGACTAGTCTCAGCTTGATCCCACGAGGATCATCTTCTGTTATCACTGATAACAAATCAATTGTCGATTCGTCGGTTTACGACTCAACTCTAATTCACTCTCGCCACTCAACCTAAAGGCTTCAACCTCTGTGGATTGATTTGTTTTGTTAGGTTTTCACGCGAACTTCATTGAATGACCATTTAACAAAGACACTCCGTATTTTATTATGGAAGGTTGGACAAAGGTTGGGGTTTGTGTGGCTAAAGCGAGGGGTATGAGCACAGACAGTGGTTGAAGTTGAACCCGTGTATTGCGTGGACTTTTGGTTAAATCTTTGATGTGATTGCAGGCATGATTGTGGCTCGGACTCTGGATTTGACTTGCTTGCGATCATATATATATTTATGAAGGAAGCCACACTATAATTATGAGAAGTGATCGTCTCGTGTTGTATAACCTTCTATATATATCTCGAGTGTCCACGCGGCCTACTTTGACCATGAGTAAAAGTAAAACAAATTATGCTTTGAGAGAAAAGGGAGATCCCCTTTTGCCTTTTGCTTCTTAGAATTATTATAGTTGGATGTGGAAGTTTGTGGCAGCTGTCAAAATCAAACCCCTTGACTTCTTTCCAGGCCCTGGATGATGGAGCTCGTCTCCAAGGTCATAAGCGCTGACTGCCACGACAAGTCAGAACCTGTCTACCACCCACTCTCTGCAGGGTGCAGAAGAGGGTGTGGTTCTCAACCGCCTTGGCGGTTGTATAGCGTTGAGAAATTAACCCCTCAAGCCGCGTGTCAGCCGACACTTGAGTGTCGAACGCGACCCTTAAGAGCATTGAGGGCCATGCGATTATAGGTACCACATAATACGCCATCACTGCGACTGCTTACATATTCATGCATGGCTAGTCGATATGAGAGGCCCTGCGTCCGCACGGTTTTATCTTAAGTCTCGCGCGCGATGCCTAACCGATTTTCGTGTCAAAAGATTATGGGTTGGATACTAAAGGGACTAGGAGTGTTTTGTATTGTGTGAGTGTAAGAAGGATGCGTTCTAGTCGACCGACGACGAGTCCCGCTTGGGACTTCAGTCCCCCAGTGCGTCGGTTCGCGTAAGGGTCCGATACAGGTGTGAGACGACGTGTACCCCCTATGCTACAACATATGAGAAACACCCTTCGCTGGGCCACCTCTGCGATTGGAACTCATTAGCTTTTTCAAGTGGTTCGATAGCTCGACGGTGATATACCCATTCAAGGGTGGCAATAGCCCCTTGGGCGAAGGCAAGATGTACCTCGCATGACCCTATCCTGTCGTAGTGGTCCACGAGAGGTATGACTGGGTACTCAGCCGGAGCGACGACAAAAGCTTCATTGCACCATGATAGAAAAGTCCTGCACGAATCCTGCATGACACGACCCTGTGGGACCGATGCACCCGACAGGTGGCGCCGTTGCCGGAAATCTCGGTTACCTATTGGGTCCTTAGAGAATCCAGGTTAGATGCAGACCAGCAATTTAGACAAAAATGATAGTTTTTATTACTTGTTCTTATTATTTTTGATTTGATTGGATTTGCATCATGATTGTTATAAGGTTAAAAATGGTTAAAACTTACGATTCCTCTAAAGCCTGAATGTGCGAAAATTGAGATGAAGGCGAGCCCCGTCTAATATAGCTAAGGAAGAGTGCGGCGGTATCAGCAAGGTTACGCCCGCGTAGCAAGAGTGAATAGGAAATGAGAATAACTGGCTATGATAGGAAGGAATGGGTAAAAGGTAGTAGAAGGTCTGTTGAATGCGAGTTTTGTTATTCTCAACATCAACGGTTTGGGATCAAGCCAAATTGTCGGAAGGCGAAGAGGATGATGGTGTGGAGGAAAGGATGATGATCGGCGATTTGGTTGAGGCCCTGGATCAGCGGGACGTGGCACAGGGCCAACTCCCCAGAGTTGACACCTTTTATTCAGAGGTGAGCGGGCTTATGACTAGTTGGAGGTGATTGAACAAGTCATGGTAGGCTGCTAAGTTCAAACGTGTGTTGAAGTATGTGTGGTTTGAACTTCACCCAAACATAAACAGGGTTATAGTAGGCGCGCTTCAAGGATGAGATGCAACGGAGATTCAAGTTGGGGGATGGCCTGCTGACTATCACGGATCTGGAGGCCATAAACAGAAACGATTACATGACCATCGATGCCCTTGCCACTAAATTTAAAAAGAAGGCCAAGAAAGTTCCGGGAATTTCAAAGGAAGAACAATGTGTCATTTTTCTCGGGCTTTTCTCAACCTCGGAAGCCCAGGAGTTGACCAGTCGTGGCGGAGTTGGAGAGAAGCTTACGTGGGGCACAATAGCACGAAGTATAAAGGAGAGTGACATAGAACTGGAACGCCAGAGGCAAAGCGGATCGTTATGGATGTGCTTGGTCAGCTGGGATATGGAAAAGACCACGGGGTGTAAAGGAAAGTTGTGACCACTACCTAAGGAAAAGGAAAATATTTGATTGTGAAGGAGGCCGAGCAAGAGGACTATGATAACGAGGAGGAGTCAGGGCCCCAGCGCCTTACTAAGGCGCAGCGAAAGCAACGCAATTTGGCGCAAGGCGGGGAAGGCTCGGGGAAGGGACAAGTACCAAGCTCTGACAGCGGCCCAACCAGATGCAGCGACGCCATCGACTGGGGCAGGACCTTCATAAGTGGGGCCGCAGTTATATGGGCAATGGCCGTCTTATGGTCCAACGGGACCCTGGCCTGTGTATAATCCCTATGTGCCATGTGGAGCAAGTGGTCAGGTTCCGACCGACCAGGTGGTGCGGCTACGTACTTCAACATAAGTTTTGGTGGTTGTAAGACTCCCGATTGTCCTCTTCCCTTTGTCCTAGACAATGCCAACTTCTAGTTGAGTGTCCCATCTAGTCATCGTCCTGCATGCGGGGTCATAACTTTCTCACAAAATGCTCATCAAAATATATAGCTTTTATCTCATACTTTTCTTGCAGTCTAGTACAAGAAAGTCAAGTCTCCATCTTGGCCCACCACAGTCTGGTTGATCGAGCCAAATCTATGGTCCGCAGCGTTGTTATATTAACGACAATGCCCTTGCTGGTTATGCAATGATAGGCTTCTCCTGCTAAAACACTCTATCAAGACTCCCAAAAGACTCGACAGACTCGAGTCTCATCCCTTCGTCATCCCATGCGGACAAAACTCTCTAAGGCGGCCACACCCCTCAAGATCTGTACCCTTTGGTAAGACGCGGGCGCGCTGCCAGGCTGTGTCGGTCAGCAGTCAACATTGGGGGTTGCGCCCTGGTGATGCCAGTTTAACCCCTAACTGGGTTTCTCATATATGCCTTAAGATTAGCAACGTAGTGGTTGGACAGTATGTCGCAATAAACTCAGGCTTGCCGCGGGACTACGCAAAGGTCTGCTTCACTCGAAGGCATTTACTAGCTGTCTATGGGACAACATAGAGGGCATGGCATCCTTTCCAAAGAAAACACAAAAATCACTGCTAGATTCACAGCGCAATGACCTCCCAAGTTGATCAAAGCAAGGTAGGTCATGCATCTTAGGACATCTCTCAAAAAGTTTTTTAACACATTTGCGACATTCCAAAATTTTGCCAGTGAATCAGTTTCTTTGTCTTTCTCGTCCGACACTCTAACTGCTTTGCACGCCATTAAATCTTTTAGCCACCTCCCTTTTGAAAGGAACTCAGCCATTGAATCTTTTCAAGCCATCCTCCCTCTTGAGGATAAGTTTCCCATAAGAGTCTTTTAAGTCATCCTCCTACTCAAGGATGAACTCCCCATAAGAATCATTAGAACACCTTCCATCTGAAGATGAATCCAACCTATCTGAAGATGAATCCAACCGAAACCTTAACCACCTTCTCACATGAAGGGGCATCAACCATAGAACCACTCGTCACTGAGAGACCAACTTATGGGTCCTGATCACAAGTCAACAGTAACACTTGGCATGAACAAGCATTTCAGTCTCAAAAGATTCACATACCCCCTTGGGATTTTCAAAGTTATTTCAGCAAACAAACTGCCCTCCCCCTTCTTATACTCGGTTCAATGGTTTGTCTATAGGCAGACTGCGCGAGTATACCGAAGAGTAGACAGTTTGCACTTTTCACATTCACAAGGCACATGAGATGCATCTTGTACACCTCTCACACAAAACCCATCATACATCAGGATATGTCCACACATTTGAGAGTGATTGTGATCGTCATACATGAGAGAAAGTCTCAAAAGACACGCGGTTAGTGAAAGGCTCAAAATTCAGGGTTTTTCGCCCCATCACTACAAGCAATGTCGTAGAAACTTTTGCAAACAAATTATGCGGACTCATAATACAAACATCAAAAAGTTAAACGGACAAACAAAAACGAACAACACTATAAAATCCTGTTCGAAGTACCTTTTGAAGTTCGCCAAAACGTTTTCCGAATTCGGTGTTTTTGCCAACTTTTTCGTTACTCATCCAAATACGCCGAAACTGAACACAGATATACCCTAAAGCTTATACATATCAGACAAAAAAACAAAACAAAACAAAAGCAAAAATTCAGGGAAATATGTCAATTTCGGTAAAAAATTGGCCGAAAATGACACCACCTATTGACCACGAGTGTCTCAAAATCTCAAACTCAGACGTGAGATATCCCACTCAAAGAATTATAACAAAAAGTAGTATCAACTCACAGACGTATTCAGGTCCGAACAAACCCTAAGTCATAGGGGCAGATGGTAATTAAACTGTCACCAAATTACTCAGAGTTAAAAATGATCACGACTTTATGTAACATCATAAAGAGAAGTGAAAAATGATCACAATATTATGAACGTATAACATCATCCATGTAATCCATATATGACACAATAAAATCCTAATTCTCAAATGGTAAAAAGAACTCCCCGAAAACGGCTCTGTGTCACTAGTCTAAATATACACTAACTCTTGTACTCACATCATATCATGAGCAGTACAAGTAAAAAAAAAAAAAAAAGGCAAACTACATAGATCCCTAACTGTAGTATGTACATACTCGATTCTGTCCTTACACCAAAATGCACTCTCCGTCACTCATGAGGATCATGTCGTATCACGGAGTACCCTCCTATAAAGAAGTACACAGACAAGACACCCCTACTTGCTCATCTCCTCTTGGTTCTGTGTGTACAACTAAACCCTTCCTCCATCTTGAGACCTCACCACCAAGTTATTAACCCTATCATACATTCTACCCGACTCGTCGTTGGTGACCTTCCTGCTGCCTTATCCTTGAGGAACTTAGGACATTTGAGAGCCCATTGCACTCCTTTCTTACAGAAGAAGCAAAGTTGGGTAACTTTTCTTCTGAACTTTCTCTTCTTTGAGTGTGAGGGGGATGACGAAGGGGGTTTTGCTGCCTCACTGGTTATCTCCTGCTCCTCGGGTCCAGATACACGCCCTGCATTACCAAATCCAGTGGCCCAAGATCCCAATTTACCCCTCAGCTCACCAATCTCTGGTATGTAATCAGGGGTATCTAGTCTCTGAGGCCTCTCTTGTGGCATGTGTACCTCCATTGCCGCTACCAACTCATCCATGCGAGATCTCTCCTCCACCTTTTCTTCCTCTGCCTTAGTATGAGTAGGTAACACCTCCTCTCTATGTGTACCTCCCTGCACCTCCAATAGGATCTCAAGGGACTCCTCTGCAGACTCCTCCATAGCCTCCTCAGCTGGTGGGACCTCATGTACCTGTGTTGGTCCCTCAACAGGAGCCTCAAATAGTACAGGGGCTGCCTGTTGAGAGACCAACTTTGTAGGGACCCAAAACTCAAACTCTCCTTCCTCAAGCTTTTTCTTTGCCTTTGCTTCGATAGGTTCCATAATCACTCTCCCCATCTCTTGCTGCTGAGGACGCTCCGCCCAACTCTCCTGTCCAAACAGTCCCTGCACAGCCTCGCCCTGGATGCCGTATTGGCTCTGCTCTGTCCAATCAACCACCTTAGTGGTTGAAAACCTATCCACTACAGAGGATATGTTTTTGAGTCTCTTCTCCCACTCAAGGGAAGGCCACTTTGATGGATATAAGTGAGCCTCCAACTGACAAAATGTTGTGGCCGGCTGCTCCTCCTCCTGAACCCCTAGATCTTGTCCCTCTTCAGTGGCCATCTGACTCTCCAACACCGTGCCTGCCTCAGGTATATGAGTTGCTACGTCGTCTTTCGGTCGATCAGGCTCCAGGGCTGGCTCAACCACCGTTTCTCGTATAGCCTCTGGAGGGGGCTTCTCAAGTGCTCCTCCAACAAAGCGCTGGAATGCCACTGGCCTCAATCCACACTTGGGATACTGCTCTGTCTCCAATGGCACATCCTGACGAGGGTCCCTCATCTCTCCTCGCCGCAACTCTCTCTCTCTCCCTGCACACGTGACCATCTAACCTCCTCTCATTCCCATGTGGCCGCTCACTCCATCGTCGCCTCTCTACCCTCGCTGATGAATGTTGTGGGGTAGGGCGTCAAAAATATTCCCTCAAACGTGCTTGACAATCCTCCCAATCTCGAGCCCTTTCGCGGATCTGTCTGACTAGTGGCCTCTCTGCCGCCCTCGTTCATAGGGGTATCGTCTGCAGCCACTCCTCCTCACGAATACCCTGATCTCGCACAAATAGCTCAATGTGGGAAGAAACTCCTCCACATTATCCGCAGTCAACTGGATCAGCATCCTATCAGGTTTCAATGAGCATGGTCTCAGCGACTGCATCCTCAACTCCACCTCGTGCTATGTCTGCGGCTCTCTCCGGATCTGCACAATCGGCTCCTCGAAACGACCAACTCCCCTCAACCTTCGGATCATCTCAGAGACTATCCATCCTCTCGCTGTTGCGTGTCCTGAAAAATCATCCAAGAAGAGCTCAATATCCCAATCGTCATACACTGGAGTATGCTCTCGCCTGAAAGGCTCTCGCTGCCCCTCGCCCCTCGTGGCTCCCAAAAGGAGCTCCATGTAGCCGCCTTTCCCTCCCTCCTCTCGGCATGGTTGTCTCCGAAAAGTCAGACCTACACAACAGGTGAAGGAGACGACACGCACACAAGGGGGTAAGCAAGCAAGCAAATAGGGACAGTAAGGGTCAAAGAAACTAATACATATCTCACACACCCAAATCTCACTATTTTCTCTTATCCATAACTAAGTTGGGACACCTACCGTCTTATCTACGAGATGTTTGTTATTCTACTTCCCTCTCTCTTCTGGATCGCTACGGCTCTATGAGGAGAGGCGGAATCAAAATCTTCATCTTATGTCCCCTTGTGCCACAAACTTCTTTAACCTCGTTCCTGACACCCAATCCTTCCATTTTGTCCTGTCAAATTTTTCAATTTGGTAGGCTCCAGACTCTCCACGTTGCATGATTATGTACGGTCTTAACCACCGCTTATCAAGTTTCCTTGACCATTGCTTCTCTAAAGAGGAGTCGTACATTAAGACCATATCTACTACTGCCAAAGGTTCCTTCCTTACACGTGTCATCTGATCCCGGCAGGCTTTATCATACATGCGACTCTTCCACACTTAATTAGACGCTTATTGGATCTTTTCTTCAATAACTCTCATCTGTCGCACCCGAATATCGCGCAACTCCTCGAAGGACATGTTGGTCTCTTGATCCTGACGCCTCCAGGTCTTCAGGAAGCTTTTAATTGGGAAAGTTGCATGCATCTCGTACCATAATCTGGCAGGCGTGTACTTGTTTTTTTGACAGTGATATTCTGAACCAAGAAAACCGCCCTCAGGTACTTTGGCCATTGATTAGGTCTACCATCCGTTCATTTAGCAAGGAGATTCATGATGGTATTGTGCCCCCTTTCCACTGACGCATTGGCTTGAGGATGCAAAGTCGTGCTATAATTTGCTACCACGTCATACCCTGCTAGCAACGCTTGTACCTCTAGACAAGTGAATTTCGATCCCCCTGTCCATTGCGAACTCCTTAACAAATGGGTAACACAGATAATATTCTTCGATGCAACTTACGAAAACCTTACCTGTATTTGTACGGATGACTCTGCCATCCACAAAGCCAGAAAGGTTATCGCACGCATCAAAGATATAATTATAACTATTATCCCCAAATGGCATGAACAGTAGATCCAGATGGACAATTGCACCTACTTGCCTTTCCAAGCTCTGGTGCAGTGGTTCTACCAACCTCTGAGATGATCTCTCCTGACAGTGGACACAAGATTTTCAGTGCTTAATGACCATCTCTAGTATTCCATCCCAATGGTAAAATTCGCTTATCTTGGCATAAGTCGCGTTTATGCCCCTATGTCCGCCTACCATACGATCATGTAAGGCTTCCATGACGTCGATCTGTGAATTCCTACTACACACAATCCTCTTAGGGTTTCTCACTTGTCGTCTCATGAAGAGGTGGTCGCTCGTTACTAAGAAAAGGTGCCTCGGTTTCAGAGGCTTCGCACTCACATCCCTACTTGTTAGCTTACAAGATAGGAGTAATCTCAACTCAAGGTGGAAACCATTATATTATTCTGCACGAAACACCTCCTTGATCTCCCCTTCTTCAAACTCATCATCCTGATTTTCTGGTGTCACGTTCTCGCCTTCAGCCGGGTTTTCAATGAGACTCTTTGATGAAATCCTTCTTGTAGAAATGCATTAGTGAAGAGGTACATTCCTCCCATTAATTATTCATTCCTTTCAACCTGAGTAGGACCTTCTTCTATCGTATTCACTTCATCTGTCAAACCATGAGTTTCTGTCAACGTCAATTTCATCATTCACTGGAGATCTTTATCTCCCGATGGGTCTTCCTCCTCAAACAGCTTGAGGATTACGTCCACCTTCTGTTCATACACGTTTGGCGCTATCCATATGGGGTAATCAACACAACTTGGCACTCGAAAGGACCATTTGTTAATATGGAGATGGATATCTTCTTCTTGATCCAAGAATCCATTAATTGGCGACGTGTCCTCAATTCCTTCTTCCTTCGACTTGTCTCAGTTGATGTGACCTGGCCCATCTGCTCTGTGCTTGCTTCCATAAATTCTCCTTAATTTAAGTTAAACATTCAAATATAGGTCATTCATCTGACGACTGCTGGATCCGAAGAAGTGTAATTCTTAAGGGAACAAGCGAGCGCAGTTGGTTTCACCCTCAGTATGAAACTCCTGCCAAAAATATATTTTTGAACGATCCTTAGACAATGGAGTACAACGAGCGCCTCCTTCTTAAACTGGGAATAGTTCCTCTCAGTTGTGTTCAAGATTTGACTCTCAAATCGTAGTAATCTCTTCTTCCCTGCAGTATCTGCCTGAACTAGGACTCCTCTTAAGGCAGTTGGTCCAGCGATCGTCTCAATGATAAAAAAACCTAACTTGAGTGGCCTCATAGTTTGGCGCCCCTGACACTAATCCTCCTCCCTTGAATTCTTCCTTCATACCTCTTACAACCTTCTCCTGATCTTTTCCCCAAATCCGTTCTTGATCTCCTCTTAAGGCAGTTGGTCCAGCGTTCGTCTCAATGATAAAAAACCTAAGTTTAGTGGCCTCATAGTCTGGCACCTGTCTCTTATACACATCTAGATGTGTACACTAATCCTCCTCCCTTGAATTCTTCCTTCATACCTCTTACAACCTTCTCCTGATCTTCTTCCCAAATTCGTTCTTGATCATGAGGCACAAACTTTCTTAGATGCTCTATCTTGGCAGCAAAACCCTTGATAAAACTTCTCTAAAATCCACACGTGCCGAGGAAGCTTCAAACTTCGGTGATTGAACCGAATGGCACAGGTTATTCAACAATCTTGTTTGTTTTCTTTATGTCTGGTCGGCGACCATTCTTGTTGCAGACAAAATCCAAGATTGTAGATTCCTTCATACAGTGTTTTGATTTTGGCCCACTCGCCGTAAGGTTATGTTCTTCCAACAGACTTAGAACCTTGTCAAGATCCTAGATATGCTTCCAGACGAAGCGCCTAACTCCAGGCATAACCTCATGATCTTCCTTCTCCCTTGGTCCTTTCACCGCGAAGTCATCAATATAAGGTTGGATGATATGTGGGTTGACTGTTTGTACGACCCGGATCATATATCTTTGGACCATTGCCACCGCATTAGTCCACCCTTGTGGGGCTACATTCAAATGAATTAGCCCTCTTGGCGTATGCATAGTTGTAAACAACCTGTTCGGCGGATAAACAGGGAACTTGTCATGCGTAGAATAAACGTCTATAAGTGAGATTATAGGTCTCCCTGTGCATGACTCAGACTGCGGCTGTGTTTGGCAAACCTGCTATATCACGCATTGTTACAACATTCAACCACTGCAAATCCTGCACCCATCACAGCATATCATTTGGCTTGACAGAATAAAACCATGGGGACGAGTACGGACCGCTAGAAAAGTCGGCAATATGCGTCCTCATCTTGCCATCTAGATAATCCACAGTCTTCTTCTCCTCGTTAGGATAAGGATATCGTGTGCCTCTCAAGTTTCATGACTCATGCGGTACGATGTGGATTCGAATCATTGAAATTTTATCCACATCCAGCCTTCTGCATTGATCATCCTTAAACGCATATGCGCGATGCCTTTTCTTCATTAGCTTCACCATCAAAGCTCGCTCTTGGGTAGAAGAAAACCAGGTTCGCCCACTATCAGCTTCCTTTCGTTCTCATCATTGATATGACAGGGACTACTCGCGCTCTGTTCACGGATTCGCCATATCAATCCTCGTTCCCGCTCATAATACGCCTCTTCGTCTTCAGTAACGAGAACGGGAACTGGGCAACACTTCTTGTCTATTGTCTTGTACAACCTTTGGGAACCCTGCTTAAGTTGTCCCTTAAAAAAGGTCGGCTTGCAGTTTGTATCTGTGCTATAGCAGGGTCTTCTCCCTTTCCTAGAAGCCGATAGATTACTTTCACCTCTCCTCCCTGGGACTCTCCAGGACTTGCTCTTTCAAGGCTCTAATCACCTAACGGTCTGCCATGTCGTAGGCCGTTACCATGTCCATGGCGGCGTTTATGTTGGACCGACCAAGTGAAAGCACTTCAAGTATTTTTCTTCCTTCAATTCCTCCAACAGCTTCCACCGCTCGTTCTTTGACTCCTTAATAGTAAACGAACTGGGGTTAGGCCGATTTCTCACGCTCTACGTTCCAGTGTTCCGACAGGTAATAATCTCGAAATTTTCGCATGTCAGGTCGCACAAGAGAAGAATCGTTGTTCCATCATGCTTATTGAAAATCAAGGTCTTTGTTCTACCCAGGAACGATCTTCCCAACAGAATGGGGTGATCCACGTTGAGCATGACGAAAAAGCAAGTCCTTGCCTTCACCTTGCCAATCTCGACGACCACATTCGAGGCCGTCCCGCCGAACATTGCCTTGCAATTACCTTCGTGCAAGATGCCACAATCAATGCGAGCTATGTCCATACCTAGCCCAACTGCGTCAATTTCCCTGATGATCTTCATCTCCACGTCTGTTTCCACCATCGCGGTACACTTTGAATTTTTCACCATCAGTTTCACTAACCCACACGCCATACACTTCCAGTCCATCTTGGTCCCGGTTTCTGCCCACTTCGCTTTCCTCGGCAGAATCGTACTCAAGTGGACATTTGGCACTAATCTCCTTGAGAGTCACCCCTTCAATCCATCTCGAAGCTTTGAAGTGTAAACTGAGATGTCCTTCAGGTTCATAAGGTCATTATGACCTTCCAACAACCTGTCCATCATCCTATCTACCTCCAACCCTTCTTCCAGTCGAACCTCATACTTTTTCTTCTTTGGAGCGCTATCACGCTGATTTGGCTCGACCTCTTCCTGGGCTTCTCTCTTTATGGCCTTGTGCTCTGCTCGTCTATCCTCTTCCTGACGGAGTCTTTCATCCTTTTCATCCTCGTCCTACTCCCCATCCGGAATCTCCACACCCTCTTTCCTTTGTTCCGGATCGGATTCTTTTCGGGGAGGCGTTTGACCGGGGCCAGCCTTTTCATGAGCCCTCGTTTGGGCCACCTGTGGCGCCCTTCCGTGAGAGGTCGGTGGCCTAAAGGCCATACCAGACCTAGGTGTCAACCCCACTGTCGCCACTTCCGGGTACCCTTGCTGGGCAGCCACTGACTCAGGGCCAGACTCATATAGAAACACCTTGGGCAGTCCGACATTCCATGCTCTCACTTCTTCACGCATTCCTATTAGTTTTTGCTGGTACCTCCCCATTTTCCCCAACAAATCTTTCATCCTGCCAAGGATGCTTGATGCAAGCTCTAATTCTTCTCCCATAGGCTCTTCCATTATCGTCCTAGCCTGTAACCTCTTAGTCACCTCCTCACCCTCCTCTACCTCTTCCACTCGTACGGATGGTCCCCCTTTTTCTTACCACAATCTGAACGTTACTGGCGGCGTGGGCTGCTCATCTGCTCGCCTAAGAGCGTCTTTCCTCGTGCCACCAGGGATCTTTGGGTCAATATAGTTCCCAAACTTGTCGTATATATCGCCATCCAAGTTCAAGAATATTAACGCATCATTCTCATCTTTCTGCCGGATTTGGCAATAGTGCAGGGTGTGGCCTACTTGATCACAATGCCTACAAGTGGCATTCCATCAATCGAAACGTGCCCGTCTGCACTTTTGGCCACTTTCTTGACCATCTTGGTCACCCCAACGTTGACTATTTTGACCATTCCATCCAGCCCCTCGGCCTCCACCCCTACCACGACCTCCTTGCCATTGGCCTCTATTCCCTTAGTTACCTTGCTCCTAGTTTCCGCCTCCCGCCATGCTAGCCAGCGATGCTTGTTGCGCTGGTGGCTGAGGTGGACCCATGGATTGGGTCTGCCACAGGGAAACTTGGCGGCATCATACTCATCTGGGACCCGAAATAAGGTACCATGTGGCCGACTGGAACCAGACCACTTACTCCCCATGGCACATACGGATTATACACGGGTCAGGGTCCCATTGGACCATAGGACGACTATTCTCCATAGGACTGTGACCCCACTTGTGAAGGTCCCGCTCCACTCAATGGTGTTGCTATATCCAGTTGGGCCACTGCCAAGGCTTGAGGTACTTGCCCTTTTCCTGATCCTTGCCCGCCCTGCGCCCATTTGCGTTGCTTTCGTTGCGCCTTAGTAAGGCGCTGGGCCACTGACTCCTCCTCTTCGTCATAGTCCTCTTGTCCGACTTCCTCCTGGGTCTGTTCTCTCCCTTTTCCCTGGACAGTGGTCACCACTTTCTTCTGCACCACTCGCTCCTTTCCATACCCCAATTGAGCGAGCAAATTTGTAACAGTCCGCATCACATCGAGGGAACCCGTCGTAGTTGAGTCGGTTGTTTAAAGATATCAATGATTTTTTCTTGGTCGCCAAATTGTTTCGTGCTTATATCTTACTTACGCACGACTTTATGGTCTACACCCCCCCCCCCCCCCCCCCCCCCCAATTTTCACATAATTTGGCTCGCCCATTTTCTGCGAGTACGGCCCCATTTTTCAGTTTACCCCCTCTGTTGTACCCTCCTCCCCGCAACCACCCTCCTTCCGCCTGTCCCGTCTACTGAAGTTGAAGTCAATTATTCGTGTGTCATGAACACTTTTGTCTTCACTGAATATTGATTGTTGCTTCCATATGACAATTGCGAACTTATTCGCAATTCGGAAGCCAATTATCGCTTGAATGTATGTGTGCTTGACATTATTTTATGGATTCCAGAAAATTTAGTGGTATAGTAAATGATCACCAATTTTGTTACCGCCAAAATACATGTGGTAGTCTCCACTGAATGTTGACTGTTGTTTCCATATGACAAATGCGAACATATTCGCAATTTGGAAGCCATACATTTCTGATAAGACCGTTCATATCTACAAATTTGCCAAAATGATTACCTTTTGTGTTGTCACCAGACATTTGTTCATATCTACAAGTTCGCCAAAATGATCATCAATTGAGTTATCGCAAGAATGTATGTGTGTTTGACCCCTATGCGTCGATGTTGTTTGTCGCTGAAGAATCGATATGCGGCATTCGCCAAAATGGATGATTGGCCAAAATTGTTACCTTATGTGTTGTCACCAGAAGACTGATCATTTATGCAAATTCACAAAAATTGATATTTTGTCGAAATGATTACCCTCTGTCTCATCGAAAAAATTGATAAATCGCAAAAACGATTGTCCTTTGTGTCATTTTTTGCCGATAGTGAAATTGGTTTCTCCTGCTTTGCTGACATTCATTTCTATCCCGCTCAAAGCGCCTCCTCACCTTTTTCGACGACTCACTGTGCGAAAGTATGTGCGAATTAATTCGTAGTTTAAGATTTTTTCCTCTACCTTTGCTCAAGGAAATTTATAACTTGCTTAGAACGCCTCCTCACCGCTTACGACTACCGCTTCTAAATTCAGAAACAACCTTTGTCACGCCTTCACAATAATGGGGGCGTGACCTTGACATCCATTCTCGGACCATCCAAGCATTAGTCGACGTGGTCGCTTTTAGCCTTTTGCAATTTTCGACGTTATCGGACCATCAAAGCATCAGTCGACGTGGTCGCTTTTAGTTTTTGGAAATTTTCGACGCCTTAACATATCGCTAAAAGGGGTGCACGATGCCTTAAAGTATCGCTAAAAGGGTTGCAAAAACATTTAATGTGCACACGTCGTTGTCGCGTTTGCAATTCCCGATGCCCATTCCTTTTCGCTAAAAGGGGTCGACAACAGGTCTGTTATGGGTGAGCGAGCGCGAAATCTAGTTGCAATCACATATAATGCGAAAATGACTGTTAACAATGAATAACAATCGCTAGCACCTATACTGTGAGTTTTCACTCGCCTTTATGTTACGTCGGATGCTAGACCTTGAAAATGTGTGATGCCTTACCCCTGCGCTTTGATTTTATTTCGCACTCAACTGCCGTATTGACGGATAAAGATGCACCAAAATTGCAATGATTCACATATGCGAGAGTGAGAACTGTACAATGCATCACAATTGTCAGGCTCAGTGTGGACAAGGTCCTTATACACGAAATATTTCTGAGTTTGAAATTGGGTGCTCCAGTTTTGCTGGCAAGAATTACTATCCTGCTTACAGCGCCTCCTGATCTCTTCCAATGACTTAGTGTGTGACATTTCTATCCCCTTACAACGCCTCCTCACCTCTTCCAACAATTGAGTGCGTGAAAGTATTCGGGAATTAATTCGTAGTTTAAGATTTTGTCCTCTACCTTTGCTCGCAAAAATTAATGACCCGCTTTGAGCGAGTGCGAAAGAATTTGCGAATTAATTCGTAGTTTAAGATTCACTCCATATTCAGAGGGTTGGGGTATTGAGGCTCGGATTGCAGGAAGACAAAAGCAAGTGCTCATTTCTCAGATGCCGCTCACCTCGAAAATAGCCAAAAGGACATAATGTCATTTCCAAGGGGGGTCAATGTGATTTTGAAGAGGGTTGGGGTGCTGAGGTTCGGATTGTTCAGTCAAGGTCTGTAGCGTAATATTAAGTTTTGATGTTGAGGATCTTTGCCCGACAAAAGAACTTGTAGCGTACTATCAAGTTTGACCGACAAAGAACAAAATGTAATATTAAGGGGATTGGGGTGCAGCAAAGAAGTTTCAGCAGGTGGCATGCAGGAAAACGTACTAATTTTTCAGATGCCGCTCACCTCGAAATTAGCCAAAAGGGCAGAATATGATTTTCTTGCAGTCGGGGTGCTGGAATTAGGGGGGGGTTGGGGCGAGGGGGAAGGGGGGGGGGGGGGGGGGTGCAGGCGGAGGGTCAGTAGGTGTCATACGACTAGGAACTAGTCCACACACCTCAAAAATAGCCAAAAGGGGAGAATGTGACTTCCAGGGGTTAGGGTGTAGTCCACGCACCTCGAAAAGTTCCAAAAGGGATAATGTGACTTCCAAGGGGTTAGGTTGCTGGGGTAGGGGGTGGTGGAGGGGAGGGTCAACAGGTGTCATAGGCCCTGTTACAAGTTGCAGGTTGATGGGAACACTCGAACAAACCTGGAGTTCATTATGAGTTGCAGGGTGGCCACTCCAAAAGGATACCTCGAAAATAGCCAATAAAAGAGAAATTTGATGTCATAGTGATTTTAAGGGGGATTGTCACCGTTGGTGTGATGGGGTGGTTGGGGTTAAGAAAAAGGGGGGCGCGGACGGTCGACTCAGTAGATGTCATAGGCCCAGTAACAAGTTGCAGGTTGATGGGTCGAGTACTCCAAGCAATGGCGGTTATTGATCTTGCTAGACCCATGACACTGCCCACTTAACAACACTTAGCAATGATTATATCGATTTATTCTTATTTGTGGAGCTCCTCTGTTCATATTGCCAACATGAATTTCTCTTATTTATGTCGCTCCAACATGAATTTCGGCTTTGTTACAAAAAGTGAACAATCAAAAGTTTCACTTTTGACGAAATGTGTATTTTTGTTTTTTTTTAGAGTTTTTCCGAGGATCAGGGAGCTCAGCAGGCCTAAGGGGTCCTGTTGCAAGTGTGCCCGCCCTAAGTGAAGGCGGGCCTTACAAATCACGAGAAACCCTCAATTGCCAATTTCGTATTTGGGATCCAGGCAGTTGTGACGCGCCAGTTGTTTGAGGGACACACAGACTAAACAACAAAGACATACCACAACCTTCCAGACCTTTCCAAAAATGCAGGCCCTGAGCGAGAATCGCAGCTTCATACATAGACAGTTAGGGAAACACAGGTCGAACAACAAAGACATACCACGACCTTCTAGGCCTTTCCAAAAATGCAGGCCCAGTGGCGATGGTCTGCAGGGGCGACATCTTCAAGTACTTCGTGAGCTGCTGACGTTAATAGTTGCATTGTCAATTAGTACACAGACAGTAGTTGTGTAGGAAGTAGGATGGGCGTCGAGCGCCAAGTAGGGAGATAGGGCCTGGACACTCACGTTGGTGGTGGCGAGAGCAAACTCTCATTGACATTGGTTTTCAGTGTTACAATTCTTCATTGGTGTTATATTGGTGCATTTATGCTTTCTGGACATTGTGATATTGTCTGGCGTTCAATGTGATTGTGCATTCTGGTTATTGTCATCTTGCTATTGCTCATTTTCCTTGCAGTTTTTTTTTTTTTTTTTTACTTAGGGCCACGTGTTCTGAACCCCCTACATCAATTTCGTTTTTTCAAAAAGCGAGGGAGCGGCCCATTTTCACGTTTACCGGAAATTCAATAGGATTTTTTCAAATTCAACGGGATTCAATGGGAGTCTAATTCCCCGTTCCCCGTTACAAAGACACACAACCCGTGGCAACAACGTACGTGCGGTTGAAAACACAGTGGCAATTCTATGGAATGCTAGCACTGTTGAACCGTTCAGAATTGGTGGTCGAGAACCATGTACGCATTGTAGTGTCAAATTGTGTCATCATGAAAAAAAATGGACAAAGATGTGTTGCCGAAAGGTGCAAAACGTTGTCCTTTATGGGAATGGTCTTGCGAAGGCTTCCTGGAGCATGCGATTCTTTCCCTTTGGACGTCTTAAACTTCCGACGGCCGATTCTTTCGAAACAATGCGAGGATAATTAATAATAGTTTATCCTTCACATCCTCGCTGTTGAAGCAA
This sequence comes from Chara braunii, assembly GCA_003427395.1. Taxonomy (NCBI): domain Eukaryota; kingdom Viridiplantae; phylum Streptophyta; class Charophyceae; order Charales; family Characeae; genus Chara; species Chara braunii. The sequence goes on from BFEA01001179.1 coordinate 34,996, forward strand.
CCGAGCAATAATGTTCAAGGATTCCATGGCTAACTTCGGGCTCAAGGTCCAATTTTTCATCGTGTCGATGCATTGGCTGTGGGGGGGGAATGTCTTTAGTTTGCGCAACTTTACTTGCACGATCCTCAACGTTTGGACGATGCGATTGATCAAAGAGTAGACTTGATTAACTTACCTGCACATACATCTGAGGTCGAAGTTAATCGAATGAAGTACATATTGAGAAGGTTCCACGAATTGCTACGACAATGTAACAATTATGTGAGGGATTTTATGAATGTTGTTGACCTTCCGGCAGAAGCGTTGAACGAGAGGAAGTTGGTTATAAATCCGGATGCCATGTCTGCTGAAGAACACGTCAGGCATTATAACTGTCCTATGAGTCTACATGAGGTCTGTATTCTGATGACTGATGAACTTCTTCCTAGCGAGCTCGTGATTTTTTTGCGTGCTCCTCTTTAGGGTGAGTGGTAAACGGTTGTGGTTCCAAAATGTTCTCGAGCGCACGACTGCTTGAGGTTTGTTTTTCTTTTCCCGGAAGGAATTGATATTTGGTCTATCCGACGTGCCTCGGAAGTTGGGTGACCGTCAGGACAGAGTGTCAAGGAATACTATGCATTTCACCTTCACGAACGAAATGGTGAAAGACCTTGCCTCCTTTATGCAACACATCTTTTCCACGGGTTTTGTTGCATGGCATACGCTAAAGTTGAATCCCTCCGCTTGAAATGGGTGAGATTCCACACAAAGGAATTGCGGTCGGAGTATAATCAGGATTTACGAGATGCCGTAGAACAAAATCAACGTGGTGACGGTGTTGGAACAAAAATGGTTTTATCGTCCACGTTCACTAGGGGGAGTCGATATATGAGTGAAAGATATCACGACAACATGACAATTCTGATGCGATTCGGAAAATCGGATTTTTTTACCACTATGACGTACAACACTAACTGATCGGAGATCAAACAAGCCCTGTTGTCAGGTCAATGTCCTAACGACAGACCGGATCTTCTCGCGAGAGTGTTCAAAGGTTATCTTTCACAACTCATCGATGAGATAAAGAACACAGGATCTTTGGTAGGGTGAATATAATGTTGTATGTGGTGGAGTTTCAAATTAGGGGTCTAACACACACACATATATTGATTATCTTGCATTCAGATGATACACTTCGGGATGCGGATGCTGTTGACAATGTGTATGAAGGGTTGCCAAATTCATGTTGCACGTGATTTGTGACGCGGAGAAACGCGACGTTTGGTGTACGGAGGAGGGAGAATGCACAAAAGGGTTTCCAAAAGACATCATTTCGACAACAACATTCAAAGACGAACAAACGTACCCTTCGTATAGGAGAAGGAAACCAAATGACGGTGATTTTACGATTGTTCAAAATGGTGTTGTTTATGATAATTGTTGTTTGGTTCAGTACAACCGTTACTTGCTAATGAGGCTTGAATGCCACTTGAATGTTGAATATTGTGTTAACATCAAGACGTGCAAGTATATGTATAAATATGTGTACAAAGGGTGTGACCGTGCTATGGTTTGTGAGCAAGATAGTAATGCGTCCATCGATGAAGTCAAATCGTATCAAGATATGTGTGTTGTAGGTGCGTGCGAGGAATGCTGGTGTCTATTCGAGTTCGACCTAGAGGAACAATGACCCGTGGTCAAAAGATTGCCCGTGCATATCGAAAACATGCAAAAAGTGCAATTCAAAACTGAGAATGAGCATGATGTTGTTTCGCATGGGCCCCCGATAACGAAATTGACGGCATGGATAAAAAAAAACTCTTTGAATGAACATGATCCTAAACAGGGTTGTCGAGCCCCGACCCCGCGGCCCTGGCGGGGGTCCCGGGGGCCGGGGGTCGGTACCCCTGGCCTTGGCAAAAAAAAAAAAAAAAAAAAAAAAAAAAAAAAAAAAAAAAAAAATACAGAGGGGTGCGCAGCCGCAGCCTGGAACCCCCTGGGCCAAACTGCAATATTGCAGTTTTGGCCCGACCTTAGGCGCCCCGCGGGGCTACACCCCCTCCTCGTGAGCCGGGGTAGTGAGGG
>BFEA01001179.1:37681-55018 GCA_003427395.1 Chara braunii
CCCCGCGGCGGGGTTCCGAGGGTCAAACCTCTACCCCGGCTTTGCCCCCGGGGACCCCCGCGTGACAACCCTGATCCTAAAGAGGAGTGTCCTCTATATGCAGAGATCGTTAATACTCATGTGTGGGACAACAAATATAATAAGTGGAATTGAAGAAAGGATGATCATGGTCTCTTTGAAAAGATCTCTCAGTTGCATCATGTGAGGATCACTGAAGGCGATTGATTCTATCTACGTGTATTGCTAAACCATGAACATGTTAGTGGGGTATGCTCTTTTACCGAAATTCATAGAGTGGACGAAGTCGAATACTATTCTTTCTGATCCGTGTGCCTTCAATTGGGCCTTTTGCAAACCGACGATGCATACGATCAATGCATTGACACAGCTGCGACGCATTATATGGGTAAAGAAGTTCGTAAAGTATTTGCTATGGTTATCGCCGTTGATCCAGTGAACGATCCAATCTATTTTTTTGAACGACATTAGGATAAGATGTATGACGATTTTTAGTATCGTGCAGACAATGAAATGGTTCCCCCGAACATTTTGCAATCGTTTCTTATTTTATCTTGACCGTATTTTGGACGAGTCCAAAAAAAACATCCGCCGGTTCTGCCTTTATTATCCAATGCACGACGAGAAAACAATTGTTGAGAACATAACCAGACATTACGAGAACAGAACGGTATCATCGATTCTAAACGACGAGTTGTCGTATGATCCGCTTCAAATGCAACGCAAACACGACTCTAATTTTGACGTTTTCGACCACGCCAACGAGTGTTGGTAGAAAGAGTTGTTCGGGTTATGCAAGAAAAAAAACCGTTGTGTGTTTTTGTTACTGCACCCACTGGAAGAGGAAACATTTTTTGCATCGAAACGATTTTGGCGGGTATCAGGTCCCGTTCTGCCATTGGACTGACCGTGGTGTCCAGTGGCATAACTGCGATTTTTTTAACAGTGACATGGTTGCACCTTTGAAACCCGATAACACTCGTCCCTTCTTAATTCCGAAACAAAATCTTGCAGAACTCATCTGTCGTGCAGACTTGATTGTTTGAAAAAAGACTCCGATGAGTAACAAGTTTCACTTTAAAGCTCTTTACGTTACGTTTCATGACCTCTATAACAATAACGAGCCGTTTGGTGAGAAAGTTCTACTTCTTGCTGAGAATTTTGGACTGGTTTTGCTTGTTGTGAAACACTGATCGCGAGCGCAACAAATTGATGACTCCATCAAAATGTCTCCTTTGTGGAACTTTTTGAGGTTCATTAACTCAGCGAAAATATGTGAATCTTAAGCTTATTTGATGACAAAATGACATGAATGTATGCCCACGTTTTCATGTATGTTGGGAATGGTGAACGTCCTCGTGTTGTTTCTAATGAGTCTGCTGCAGTCAGATTACCACGTGAGATTTGTACAGATAAACCAATTGATGAGTTGATTTCATGAACGTCTGACTATGTGTCCAACCACGTGGGGGACGCCGAGTATTTCTCACCTCGATTAATTTTATACCCCTACTGATGACGATGTCGGTTCTGTTAACAATCGTGTTCTTTACGATTTCCCTAAGGAAGTGCATGAGTTTTTCAGCGTTAATTGTCCTGATTCGGATGATACCGAACTCGGTATTGAGTGAGAGTTTTTAAACTCTCTCAATGAATCAGACCTTCCACGTTACAAGCTGCACTTAAAATTTGTGTGTCCGTGATGTTTTTGTGAAATTTGTCGTCGAAGCAAGGACTTTGCGACGGTACAAGGCTAATTATAAAAACGATCGTTAATGATAATTTGTTGAAAGTGACAATAATGCGCACGGGTAAGATAGCGATGATCCCCAACATTGATCTGACAAGCACCACGGGTTCATAGCAGAGGATGTCTGGGGCCACAACGTCGCCTGACACCCTAGGAAATTCGAACCAGCTGTAAAGAATGGAAAGTGGGTCATGGCAATAAAGGAAGCCGACGACAAGTGGAGTGGCCTAAACAGACTGGGAGCGGGTCCATTTAAGAAAAAGACCAGAGAAACTTTAGTGGAGCATTTGAGTGTAGTAAGCCCCGAAAGGAGCCCACATGACGTCAATGCGTATGCACGCCAAAAGCTCGACGAGCTCTACAATAACAAAATGTTGGAGTTTCGAGCGTCTTTCTACATACTTGAAACGACACTGTCTCGTGACGTTGATTGGCGCATGCCGCAACCTCCAGCTGGTGGTCAGCATACGGGAGGCAGTGGAGGAGGTGACGGAGGAGACGGCTCAAAATCTGGTGGAGAAGGTGACGGAGCAGACGGCTCATGATCTGGTGCTGACAAAGCAGAGGGGAATGGGTCTGGGGGAGAGGGTTCTAGCGAAAAGCGATTTGCCGGAAAGGGGTTAGGCGTAACGTCGTCTGGATCAAACGGGTCCGGCGGAAAGGGGTCCGGCGGAAAGGGCTCAGGCGGAAAGGGGTCGGGTGGAAAGCATAAAGCTTTCGGGAGTCGCGAGTCAAGGGGATCTCAAAGCCACTGCGAAGGGAGTCGAGCTTCCGACATGCGAGACGAGGCCGCCCTGAGGTCTTATCAAGTGCGAGTATATTCGCACCTTTTTGCGAGGACTTTGTTTCACAATGCCGAGGAGAGTCTGTGCCAGAATACGCAGCCAGCGTATCCTGTGGACAACACCTTGGTCCTGCACCCCTTGGAAGAAGGCGAACGTCTTCAGCGTACGGTGACATCTCCTGAGCGGCAAAACTATTCCTTACTAGGAACTGCGTTTTCGTTTTGCCTGGATGTCGGGATGCCTACATTGCGAAGCAGCGAAGGTGTGAGCATCAACTCCCTGAGCTCTAGCGAGCGCCGCAAAGTCCGAATAGATTTGGGGTTACCGACTTCCCCCTGCGGACCGTCCGCCGGCAGTGCTGCTCACACTACAATTCTGCAAGGCGAAGAACATGTGAGGTCCAACCCCCAACATCTTCAGTTGGGCACAGTGTTCCCCTGCTCACCGTCGTTCTCAATTGTAAGGACTCAAGACTGGTCGTCTCGCAAAGTGCTGGAGGGGCCCGCCGCAGGAGTGTTGGAGACCTGGGCTATCGAGTGTCAATGTCATGCTTCAGAGGGTGCGTCCATCGACTTTGAGAGCAAGAGTACAGCAGCTCCGGGGGAAGAGGAGCTCTCGCAGGAAGCGCATGTTGTGCAGCGGGAAGAGGAGACTCAACAATGGCCACCTCAGAAAGTGTTGGAGGGGCTCGATGCAGGAGTGTTGGAGACCGGGGCTAGCGAGCATCAATGTCATGCTTCAGAGGGTGCATCCGTCGATTTTGAGAGCAAGAGTACAACAACTCGGGGGGAAGAGGAACTCTTATAGGAAGCGCATGTTGTGTGGGAAGAGGAACTTCTCCAGGGCTCATCGAAAAATACCATCAACATCGGGGACACCGAAGAGGTTCTGCACAGTGGGTCGCCATTGATGACGCAAGAGGATGACGTTAAGGGAGGTCAATGGACGTTTGTAGAAGGCAAAGACCGTGGGGATGAAGGACGTGCGTGGACGTTTGTGGAAGCTCGGCTTCTTGGCGATGTGGAAGGCGAAGAAGAACCTGTGGTGGAAGCTCAACTTCTTGGCTATGAGAAAGGCGAAGAACGCGTGGTAGAAGCTCGACTTTTTGGCAGTGAGGTGTCGGTCGGCGTCAAGGATACCGAATCGGCTGTGCATAGTGAGTCTAGGTTGACGATGCCTCTCCACATGGATCCAAAGCGGAAAGATCGTGATTCTCCATCCACCCGCTGCGGTGAAGAACAAGGTGATCGAGCGTTTGTCGTCAGTACCGGTCGGGAAATGGTACTTCATGAAGCCATCGAGTTGGTTAGCGACTCAGTTGTGGTTGAGGTGCCGAACATCGAATCCTCCGTGGATGTTGGCACAGTGGCGCGACAGGAGGCCGATTTCACATCACAAGCTGCACTTAAAATTTGTGTGTCCGTGATGCTTTTGTGAAATTTATCGCCGAACCAAGGACTTTGCAACGCTACACAGCTAATTATAAAAATTATTGTTAATGATAATTTGTTGGAAGTGACAATAATGCGCACGGGTAAGACAACGATGATCCCCAACATTGATCTGACAAGCGATGGCGAGAAAAACAAGTTCAAATAGTTTTTGAGATAATTTTCAGTTCGTCTTGTTTTTGCTATAACGATTAACAAGTCGCAAGGACAAACCGTATTGCTTGTGGAGGTTTGGCAGCACAAGCCGTTTTTTGCGCATGACGAATTGTACGTTACTTCGCCGAGTGTTGGTCATCCCACCACCATCCGTGTTGCGTTGCCTGAGAAGAATTTTTTGACGAAAAATATTGTATATCATGAATTTTTTGGATGAGTTGTTCAATTAATTTCGTTTTTTTTTTCGTCGCAGGTGACTCCCGAATGCCCCATAACTACGACATTCGTGCTAAGAGGAAAGCAATTGGAAACCAGCAATAGTACTCAATATAATCCGAATGTTACGTCAAAAGTTGGAGCCAAATATTCGGGGAGATCGAAGAAAAATGGAAATGATGAGAGACCGGTCAATCTTGGAAGTGAACATGCTCAGGACGATCATGTTGTTTTTGGTGAAGTTGAACGTGCATGTTTGCAAGGGAATACCATTGCTGATGCTGAGAACATGGTTGTGGTTGAGGGTGGTGACGATTGTCGTGCTGATGGGGATGGTACATGTAAGGATCTATCGGGTAGTCCTAATAACCTTACATTTCCCGATGACGAGGACAGTAACGTTACAAATGATTCGAAAGAAGATTGTGTTGAATCTACATTCAAGAGAAGAAAAAGTCGTGGTGCGAAAACTAATGTTCCGGGTTCCCTCGAAGTGTTGGAGCCTACCTTGGTGATAATTGGGTGGGACGACAACCTGTTGTTGATGAAACGGGAACTCGGATTGTGAGAGCGCTGAATACGCTCCCCTGCGATGCACTTGTATCTCTTCCGTTTTCCAGACGGGTCGTTGGACGTGCACGTATTCGTAATTCGTGTTCGCAATATCAACGCAGTGGACGAAAAAGAGATGTTTGCGCCACACCGCAAACACAAATCCTTCGGGGGTTATTGTGGTGCCCAATGATAATGATGCACCCAGACACACTTCGAATTTGCGAGCTTACCTTGTTATATGGTTTGACGATACGAAGAAGATTGACATGCAAAATGTCTTGACTAAGGTGCTTTTTAAAATGTTTATAAAAAGTGTCAGAATCGTACAAGATGGACGAATATGAGAAAACTTCCTCGACTGAAAAATAAACAAACTCACTGATATGTGGTTGGAACGACGATTCTCTCTTTCTTCAAAGTCGTTGAATGTTTTGAATTTGGAGGTTTCTTCGATGTTGCAATCGTTTTTGAACGATGAGTTCGTTGCCTTCTCTAATGAGGAGATTACCAAGATGACAATTCATTTACCACATTGTCCAACAGACGGGACCATTCCTGAAGCCTTTCACAAATATGCACGGATACAAAACCTTCTCAAAAGGATTCCTCCCGTGGTTGCTTCTTCCACTCCTCATTTCGCTCCGGTCCGTGGACTCTCTCTTTAAGCAGCATCTCCTCTAAATTTTCAACGTCTTGCGGATTTTGCTCCACCATCCAGTATGTCAACGCTGATTGTCACTACTTCTGTTGTTCTTTTTGTTTTGCCTGCCGCTACGACTACTGCGTCTCTTATCAATTCTGTTGTGTCCGCTCTTACACCATCAACAGAACATATGCATGCCCATACAGGACCCTTGGGACAACCAAGTTCTTCTAATTTTAACATTGTCATATGTGACTCTCTTGAATCTATTGTGCCCAAAAAGACACTTGCACACCTGTCCCATCTTGACAGTTCTCATAGGATTCAAAATATTGTGGAAGCAGCAGAGGAATTGAATACGAGCATGAACACTTGGAGGTGTGTGGATGTTGTAATTCATCTCGATTACAATCGTCAAGGACAGGGTCGATTCAAAACTTTCGAGGAGTATCGTCACAAAGTGTTGCAACGAGTTTTTCTTCGTGAGGTGTTGCAAGAGTATCGTTTCAGCGAAGGAAGTTGATTGGTCTTATGAGAGATATAGGAAGAGAGAGATCTTCATTAGACGGTCGTCTAGCCCTTGCCTTCATGAGAAATTTTCATCTTCGGTTTCAGTTACGTGATTGCCCCTACAAGAAGTATGGAAAGAGAGAAAAAAACAAATTGAATATATATATATATATATATATATATATATATATATATATATATATAGAGAGAGAGAGAGAGAGAAAGAGAGAGAGACGGCTTAAATAATCTTGACGTAATATTTTTGCGTTTTTTAAGTCGACGTTGATTTCACTACGCAATAATTGTGGCTTTATCATACTGCGGTCACTTGCTTACTGTAATGGAACGAAAAATCTTCATATGAAACTTTTTTTTCTTTGTACACTCGTGTTCATTTTCCTTTATTTTTTGCTCTTTTGTTGCTATCCTCTCTCTCTCTCTCTCTCTCTCTCTCTTTCTCTCTCTCTCTCTTTTTCTCTTTTTCTCTTTCTCTCTATCTCTCTCTCTCTCTCTCTATCTATCTATCTATCTATCTATCTATCTATTTATTTATCTATCTATCTATCTATCTATCTATCTATCTATCTATCTATCTATCTATCTATCTATCTATCTAGCTATCTCTTTATATATCTCTTTATCTCTTCATTTATCTCTCTGTCTCTATGTTTTTCTTTCTTTCTCTCTCTCTTTGTCTGTTTCTATCTCTCCTCGCCCTTCTCATGGTTTTTTTTTTCTTTTTTTTTTCTATTTATCACTTTTTATTCATGAATTAAACTTAGACTTTGTAGTAAGTTTTCGATTATTATTTATTACCATGTGATTCGTTTTTTGTTTTTTTTAGTCTGTCTCAGTTTATGGGAATGGTCCATGTCAGGATGCCTACAACATTTCTTATTTCTGCGGGCATAACCCGCACCGCCCGCATTGCGGGTGCTTATCTAGTATATATTGAGTGTCCGCGCGGTCTACTGCGACCGTTCGTGAGGATTGAGGGATTTGTGTCAAGAGAAAAGGGAGATTCCCCTTTTGCCTTTGGTTTTTGGAATTATTGTAGCTGGACGTTGGTGTCCCCTTGACCTGCTCCAGGCCTCTAATGATGGAGCTCGTCTCTAGGACCATAAGGGGTGACCTCCACGAAGAGTCGGAGCCCATCTACAACCCACTCTGTGTAGGGTCCAAAAGAAGGTAGAAATCTCAATCGCCTTGGCGGTTGTCTAGCGTCGAGAGATTACCCCTCTAGGCGCGTGTCAGCTGACACTTGAGTGTCGAACGCAACCCTCGAGACCATTGAGGATCACACGATCATGGGTGCTACATGGTACATCATCATTGCGACTGCTTGCATATTCAAGCATGGCTAGTCGGTATGAAAAAACCCTGCATCCGCGCGGTATTCATTATAAGTCCAGCGCGCGATACCTAACCGATTTTTGCATCGAAAGGTTATAGGTGAGATACAAAAGGGACTAGGAGTGTTTTGTGGGAGTATCTTGATTCTTTATTTTTGGCTTGGTGTTACGCGAGGTAAGAAGGATGCATCCTAGTCAGCCGGTGCCGAGCCGCGTTTGGGACTTCAGCCCCAAGTGCGTCAACTCGTGTATGGGTTTGATAGAGGCGTGCGGCCGCCTGCACCCCCTATGCTACAACGCACGAGAAACGCTCTCGGCTGAGCCACCTCTATGATTGCAACTGAGTAGCTTTTGCATGTGGTTCAGTAGCTTAGCGGGGATACTCCCGTTCAAGGGTGGTGACAACCCCTTGGGTGGAGGTAACTTATACCTTGCGTGACCGTATCCTGTCGTAGGGGTTCGCGAGAGGTATCGCTGGCGCATTCAGCCGAAGCGACGATGAAGCTCCATCGTACCGCGATAAAAAGTCATGCACGAATCCTGCATCACCATGCGGAACCAATGCGCTGGACAGGTGGCGGTGGTGTGATTGCCTGGGATCTCGGTTGCGTAATGGGATCCTTAGATATCGAACCCAGGTTAGAAGCAAACTGATGATCCTAGTAAAACGACAATTTTTATTATTGATTAGACTTGATGTGTATTTTAAATGATACAAGGTTAAGAGTAGCTAAAGCCTACTATTCTTCCAATGTCAAAATTTTTGAAGTCTTGGATAAGGGCAAAACTTGTCTGATATGGCTAAAGTAGAGTGTGGTGGTATCAGCAAGGTCATGCCCGTGTAGTGAAACTGAGTGAAATGTGAAAATAGTTATTGTGATAGAAAATAACGGATAAAAGGGGGGAGTAGTATAAAAGTAGGTTAATGCTCTGAATGTGGTACTTGATATTTTCTTAACAGGAAGGTTTGAGCTGAGATTGGGAAAAAATGGTGGAAGGGAATGAGGTCGATGGTGAAGAGGAGAGAATGACGGTGGACGTCCTGGTTGAGGCCTTGGACCGACAAGAGGTGGCACGAGGCCAGATTCCCAGAATCGACAACTTTTTATTCAAAGGTGAAAGGGTCACCGATTGGTTAGAGGTGGTTGAGCAAGCCATGGTTGCATTGCTTGAGGCTACAAAGTTCAGGCGCATCTTGAAGTATGTGTGGTATGAACTTCATCCAGAAGTGAACAAGGTCATAGCGGGCGCGCATGAAAGTTGGAACAAGTTCAAAGATGAAATGCAAAGGAGATTCTGGGGGACAACCTGTTGACCGTAGCCGATTTGGAGGCCATGAGTAGGAACGATTATAAGACCGTCGGTGACCTCACAGCTGAGTTCAAAAAGAAGGCTAAGAAAGTTCCTAGTATCTCGGAAGAAGAGCAGTGCACCATTTTTCTTGGGTTTTTCTCAGTTTCGAAAGCACAGGAATTGACAAATCATGGGGGAGTTGAAGAGAAGCTAACGTGGGCTACGAGGTTTATCAGTTCCAAATACGCCAACACAGACGGAAGTGAAACAAACACCCACGAACAAGTGTGAGGAGCCGCCAAAACCAGCTTAACCACCGGGGCGAACTGGTTAAGAACTGTGTGTCATTTTTCTCGAAAACTTATAACCCCGATTGTTGAATGTGTCCTTAGCGATGTACTTAGGATACGAGTCTTTGACGATACCCCGTTTGGCATCGTCATCAGACCCATCAGACAAAGCAGTAACACTTTCAATAGACGCTGCCACATGTTTTTGTAAAACTTCCTCCTTATCTATTCCACAAGCCTTCAGAACCCTAACAACTCTCTCGGAAAGGCGAGGCATCTGGACCCTTTTAAACAACCCTACACTTGACGAGGATTTCTTCGATAAAGCGGCCAATGACCTCCCTGAGAAAGATTTTCCGCGCAAGGCTTTTGAAGGCTTCATGGGCAGGGACATTGACAACCTCACACCCGTAAAACATAGAAAACAACCCACAACCCACAAGTTTTTTTTTAACAAGTGGTAATAGCTACATGAGCCCATCAGATCAATCTGGATGACCATAGAGCCGAACAGTGACAGATATGCGAGTGCTACTATTCACATATCTTACCGTGCTCCGAAGTTCTTCTTCGAGTGAAATCGGCCTCCTGTCGCGCCACTGTGCCAACGTCCACGGAGGATTCGATGTTCGGCACCTCGACCACAGTTGAGTCGCTAACCAGCTCGATGGCAGCAAAGTCGCTAACCAACTCGATGGCTTCCGGTACTGACGACAAACGCTCGATCACCTTGTTCTTCACCGCAGCGGGTGGATGGAGAATCACGATCTTTCCGCTTTGGATCCATGTGGAGAGGCATCGTCAACCTAGACTCACTATGCACAGTCGGTTCGGTATCCTTGACGCCGACCGACACCTCACTGCCAAAAAGTCGAGCTTCTACCACGCGTTCTTTGCCTTCCTCATTGCCAAGAAGTTGAGCTTCCACCACAGGTTCTTCTTCGCCTTCCACATCGCCAAGAAGTCGAGCTTCCACAAACGTCCACGCACGTCCTTCCTCCCCACGGTCTTTGCCTTCTACAAACGTCCATTGACCTCCCTTAACGTCATCCTCTTGCGTCGTCAATGGCGACCCACTGTGCAGAACCTCTTCGGTATCCCCGATGTTGATGGTATTTTCCGATGAGCCCAGGAGAATTTCCTTTTCCCACACAACATGCGCTTCCTATAAGAGTTCCTCTTCCCCCCGAGTTGTTGTACTCTTGCTCTCAAAATCGACGGATGCACCCTCTGAAGCATGACATTGATGCTCGCTAGCCCCGGTCTCCAACACTCCTGCACCGAGCCCCTCCAACACTTTGTGAGGCGGCCAGTGTTGAGTCTCCTCTTCCCGCTGCACAACATGCGCTTCCTGCGAGAGCTCCTCTTCCCCCGGAGTTGTTGTACTCTTGCTCTCAAAGTCGATGGACGCACCCTCTGAAGCATGACATTGACTCTCGATAGCCCCGGTGTCCAACACTCCTGCAGCGGGCCCCTCCAGCACTTTGCGAGACGGCCAGTGTTTAGTCTCCTCTTCCCGCTGCACAACATGCGCTTCCTGCGAGAGCTCCTCTTCCCCCGGAGCTGCTGTACTCTTGCTCTCAAAGTCGACGGACGCACCCTCTGAAGCATGACATTGACACTCGCTAGCCCCGGTCTCCAACACTCCTGCAGCAGGCCCCTCCAGCACTTTGCGAGACGGCCAGTCTTGAGTCACAACAATTGAGAACGACGGTGAGCAGGGGAACACTGTGCCCAATTGAAGATGTTGCGGGTTGGACCTCACATTTTCTTCGCCCTGCAGAATTGTAGCGTGAGCAGCACTGCCGGCGGACGGCCCACAGGGGGACATCGGTAACTCCAAATCTATTCGGACTTTGCGGCGCTCCCTAGAGCTCAGGGAGTTGATGCTCACACCTTCGCTCCTTCGCAATGCAGGCATCCCGGCATCCAGGCAAACCGAAGACGCAGTTCCTAGTAAGGAATGGTTTTGTCGCTTAGGAGATGTCACCGTACGCTGCAGACGTTCGCCTTCTTCCAAGGGGTGCAGGACCAAGGTGTTGTCCACAGGATACGCTGGCTGCGTACTGTGGCACGGACTCTCCTTGGCATCATGAAACAAAGTCCTCGCAGACAAGTGCGAATATACTCGCACTTGATAAGACCTCAGGGCGGCCTCGTCTCGCATGTCGGAAGCTCGACTCCCTTCGCAGTGGCTTTCAGATCCCCTCGACTCGCGACTCCCGAAAGCTTTATGCTTTCCGCCCGACCCCTGTCTGCCTGACCCCTTTTCGCCGGACCCCTTTCCGCCGGACCCCTTTGATCCAGACGACGTTACGCGTGACCCCTTTCCGGCAGACCGATTTTCTCCAGAACCCTCTCCCCCCGACCCATTCCCCTCTGCTTTGTCAGCACCAGATCATGAGCCGTCTGCTCCGTCACCTTCTCCACCAGATTTTGAGCCGTCTCCTCCGTCACCTCCTCCACTTCCTCCCGTATGCTGACCACCAGCTGGAGGTTGCGGCATGCGCCAATCAATGCCACTGGACAGTGTCGTTTCAAGTATGTAGAAAGGCGCTCAAAACTCCAACATTTTGTTGTCGTAGAGCTCGTCGAGCTTTTGGCGTGCATACGCATTGACTACCTGTGGGCTCCTTTCGGGGTTTACTACACTCAAATGCTCCACTAGAGCTTCTCTGGTCTTTTTCTTAAATAGACCCGCTCCCAGTCTGTTTAGGCCACTCCACTTGTCGTCGACTTCCTTCATTGCCATGACTCACTTTCCATTCTTTAGAGCAGGTTTGAATTTCCTGGGGTGTCAGGCGACATTGTGGCCCCAGACATCCTCTGCTCTTAACCGGTGGTGCTTCCCGTCGAAGAAGAGCTTATCATTCTCCCAGGTATCATGGTCCTTGGGGAGTTTGTCGGCAAGCGCGTATTCATAGTCTCGCTCTTCTTCCCCGTCATCAGACGATAGGTCCTCGATTGTTTCGCGCTCAAATGCACGCTTTAAACCGGCAGGGGACGTGCTATATCTCCGAGAACCACCTTCCCCTTCATCATGAACCTGTGTCACCACCCGAGGACATGGCACGGACTCGAAATCGAAGGTTTCGAAGTCGCTGACCTCCTCCATGTCTTCAGCGTCGAAAGGGTCGTCCTCGTCAAACTGCGCCTTGTAGTTCTCGAGGGTTAGTTGTTCTGCCATCAAGAAGAAAACATGCTCCAACCTTTTCAGGAAATTTGAGACAGACTCCTTGGGTGCACCGTGGTAAGCATTCAGCACACCGAACACCAGGTTTCTTCGTCGATTGTATTTCAGGTCGGTCTGAGCAGGTGGTCCTGGTTGGAAAAGAAACTCCCAAACCTCCATCATTTTCCTCTCGGACAATTTCCAATACATATCACGTTTGGGATCCCAGTCTCGTTCGCCTGTGGTCTGGACAAAAGAGCAATGGTTGCGAGGGTCCCCGACGCGTGTCTTCACGAACTTGTGAAGGTAGTCGATCATCTTCGCCTCATCCTGTAACGCAACAATGTTCCGACCGCTCCATAGGAGCTCCCAAACGACAGATGCATGCGCCTTCCCAAAGAAAAAATCAGTTTGCCCAACTCCACAAAAGTTTTCGAGTAGACGAATTAGATAAGTTGGTTTTCGTTCCCTGTCCCTGTAAGTAGCTCCTTGAACACTTGTCACACTGTCGTCCTCCCACTGGCTGCGAGGGAACTTGTCCTCGTCTGCCACGTCGAAAAAGGCAACAGCCTGTCCCGAAGGGTCGAAAGAAAAGCCAACTTTTGAGCGGGCCGCCCCTGCGGGTTCGGCTGGACTTGGAGCATTCACACGGGGGCGCTTCGATGGACTACCGTCCGGGAACACTGCGACTGTGTTGTCTGCTAAGTTATCACTATTGAAAACAGTGTACAGGCGATCATATTCCTCAATCAGCATATTGCCTTTCCAGATTGTGGACTTCCTTTGTGCATGGCGCACCTACTTCCCTGTCCTCACGTGATGAACGCTAAGCTTGGTCAAGCCTTTCAAGAAACTGAGCTCCCAATACGATGGGAAGAAGACCACAAGTGTCAGTGCCTTGGCGATAGGGTTTGGAGAACGTCTTGCAAGGAGGCGAAATCGTCTTCTTGCCAATCTGACTGGAGTGTGGGATCACACAAATCGAGGACGTACTAGTTGCATACGTAGTGTCGCACAATCTCGCGGATCTTAGTGAGACAAATGTGAGTTTGGGAAGGCGGACAACCGAAAGGAATAAGGCTGGTAAAGCAGTTAAGTTTGTGCCATTTAATGTACCTCACATCCCCGCTGACCCTGATCATGTCTTGGACTTCTTCCTCTGTTCGTCGCAAGATGGACCGGACAGACTTCTCGAAGGATTTAGGAAACCACTCATCATCATACAGTTTCTTCGTTTTGTCGAGGGACTCCTTCTCGTACAGAAGACAACGTTTGCAAGTGTTCACGTAGTCCATCGTGTCGTGGAAATGCTTCCTCAATTCGACCCACACCTGCTTTGTGAGGCCCTACGGCGCGAACTCCGCCAGAAGCTGCTCTTCGGTCCGAAAAAACTGGCTTCCATAGCGCCAAACCTTTGCGTCCTCCTCAAATTCAATGAACAAAATATAGTGGAACATGCGAAGCATTATTCGATCCACTTTCCTCGTCGTGACCATCTCTTTAACTCCCGGCTTATGTTGTCGTTTGAGATGCTTGCCCACCGATTGCACGAACACTCCCTTAAGCGCAAGAATGTCCTCGAGGATCGACATTTTTTCGTCATCGGTCATGTAAGCGAGAGATTGCCAACAAAGCATATCTGGCTCCTTCACGACGACGAATAACTTGTCATCCAAATATTTTTTCTTTTATAGTCTAAGGCGGAGGGACCCGAACTAGCCACCCCATCTTTGTCTCACCAACTGCCCCTCTCGAGCCCATTTCTAGAATAGCTTGAATCCCTGGCGATTTGTCAGGCATTTATTTGTCAGTCTTCGACAACGGCGTCTTCCCGTCTCCGCCCAATAACTTTCCCTCGACCCACTTATCGTAAAACATCATTTCTTTCCAGAAAACCTCATCATCGGTCGTCACGAGTGACAACCATTGCCTCAATGCATGGCAAATAGCCACAACTTTATCCTTGTCGGCGAGCGTTGTCGGATTACGTGCCATCCTCCAATGAGCGTCATTGGGACTCTTTCCCAAAAGCAGCGTATGTTACTCGAAAAACGCTTGTTGTTCGGCCTCCTTACCGGAAGGGTTTCCTTGAGGCTTGAATAGTCACCGGCCTTCCCTAGTTCTCCCATGCCTCCCGATGTCCTTGAAAGCGGCCTTCTGCGAACGCTACATAGATATCGTGTGTCTTGTGTTCTCCGCTAGATTGACCTACAAATACCCCCCTAAGTCTTCATCGGAGAACCACACGAATCTCGCTGGCGATGAGTGCATCTTTCATAATTCAAATATTGGCTCACCATCCAATTCCTTCACAGCAGCCACGATGCATTGTTCATTCACGGGGTAATAAAAATATTTGTCCTTGTCCTCTGGCTTAAAAACATCCATGTGAACCCTATGAGCTCTCTCCGGCTTCTGCGTCACCGGCTTGTAGATGAGAGCCATATATTTGTCTTCTTATCACGGAACTACCTTAGCATTGCATTCTTGATATCCTCCACACCATCCCGAGAGAGACTGTGGTGATTATAATATTTTTCCCACGACGGGATGTCGCAGACCTTCCTAGGGTCGATGACCAGTTGAATTGGGTGCTCCTCCACGATGTCACCGCCGCCGCTTCGTCCTCCGAGCTTTCTTCGGGCGATCGTCTTCTTCAACTGCCAGTTTCCTTTTAGATTTTTCGGAAGGTTCTCCCGCGTTGGCAATGCCTTGACGAGCCGAATCTCCTTCACGCATAGCTTCCGCGGTTTGCCCTTCGCCGATGGTCGAACCGCCGACCCTCTTCGGTTTCTTACTTATTGTTGCAGGTTCTTGTTTCCACTGCCTCTTTTTGACTTCTTCTTCTTGTCCGCCACGCATCCTTGGCGGCTTTTTTTCCAAGGCACATTCCCCGACGTCACCTTCATCCTCATCAATCATCAACTCCAAGGATTCTTTCATCCTCTTCATGTATCTGGTTCGTTCTGCCACCTCATCTTGTACCGTCTTCTGCCGCTCTCGCTTCTTCTCCGAAGAAGTCGGCTCCTCTCGAGAGTTGTCGTGCGCAACGCCCATCCCTCCAACCTCATTCCCTCCAACCTCTTGTCCTGAACTGTCGGATTCTCTACTCGCCTCATCCCGAAGCGAATACGTGTCACCCTAACAGCGTAACTTGAGGATTTTCGGTGTGGCGACCCGATGAGTCCCTGCATCTGGAGAAGTCAAGGAAGGCAGAGGATCGACAGACATGCAACTAGAAGGACTCGGGCCGACCTGCAGTTGACTCCTGTCCGCCTGCCCCACGCCCTGACCCTCAGTGTCGTGAATAATACTTTCGTGCCCTAGTTTCGTGAGAGGGGTTTCTTGAGCTAAGTCGGACGACCCCTCAGGGCTGGTAGAAGCCGGAAAACATAATCTCGTGGAAGAATCGGACGCTCTTTTGGCACCTTCAGCGCAAGATCGAGATATTCCACTGGATGTGGAAGAGGCCTGCTTTTGCTATCGTAAAACTCTTTGAAATGACGGCAACGAAGCATGTTCGAGCCATACCCCACGAAATTCTTGATCGAAACCATCACACCCTTGGCACCTTTGCAAGGTAGTCTGCGCATGTCGTATAAAATGGTAGTCTGCAGCTTGAGCAAGGCTCCAGACTGTTTCTGGGACGAAAGGATGGTACCGACAGGATAAACGTGGTCAACTCCCTTAGTGTCCAGAAAGGAAGCGGGCCGCATGAAAACAACTGGCCCAACAAGGTTCCCGTCGACAACGAAGTCCAAAAACCATTGTGTATCCTTCGAATGAAGATATTGAGGAGGAGATTGTGTAAGACTTCATCCCTTCTCGGGGGCAAACGCCCCAACGCTTGTCGATGTTTTCTTCGCGGACGTCATTTTACGCCCAACCCTAGACTAATACGCCCAACCCTACACTAAATTGGATGGCCGGGAGGAAAGCCACGAGGTTTTCCTAAGAGTACAACAACAAATTGCGAACTAACTCGGAGTTGTGGAAATAAAGGGCCAAAACGATGTACAAGATGAGTGTTTGAAATGCACACGAAGTCACAAACAATTGGGTAAGAGGGAGGAAAGACAATACTCCTCTGGCAGAGTGAGTTGGGAGGAAAGATAACAACTCCTCTGACAGAGTGCGAACCAACTCGCAGTCCTGAAAATGGAGAAAGAGGCGGCTTATCTTGGGAAAAGTGCGAACTAACTCGGAGTTGTGGAAATGAAGACCTCTATAACACGTACCACATGTTTATCGACAAGTGCCAACTGAATCAGAGTTCTGGAGAAAAGACAACAATTCCAACTTGCAGTTCCGGAAATGAAGAACTCACATTCAAGAATGAGTCGGCTTATCGGAGTTGTGGAAATGAAGACATCTACAACACGTACCACATGGGTATCGACAAGTGTGAACTAACTCGCAGTTCTCGAGAAAATACAACAATTCCAACTCGGAGTTCTGGAAATGAGGAACTCACGTTTAAGAAAGAGGCGGCTTATCTTGGTGAAAGTGCGAACTAACTCAGAGTTATGGAAATGAAGACCTAAAACACGTACAACATGGGTGTTGAGAAGTGCGAACTAACTCGGAGTTCTGGGTACCGAGGGCAACAACTCCTCCAACAATCTAAGTCGTAAAGTGCAAACTAACACTTCTGGAAATGAAGAACGCACTTTCAAGAAAGAGGCGGATTATCTTGGGGAAAGTGCGAACTAACTCGGAGTTCTGGATACGAAGGGCGACAAGTCGTCCAACACTGTAGGTCGCAAAGTGCAAACTAACTCGCAGTTGTAACTCCTCCAGCACTATAGGTCGCAAACTGCGAACTAACTCGCAGTTGCGGATCAGTTTCTACCTCAGTGGGATAGATGAACAAAAACTGCGAATTAATTCGGCCTTCTAGAAATGGCACATACGAATACCTATATATATATATACATATATATATATATATGTCTGGTCGGCGAGCTCACAAGGGATAGATGAACGAAAACCGGGAATTGATTCGAGGTTCAACATGGGCACTGATGAGTATCAGTTGCTATATATATATATATATATATATATATTCGTTGCGCGCTGTTCACGTTCGCCCGAACGTGTTCGTGCGGGCGCGAACATCTTCTTTTTTTTTTTTTTTTTTTTTTTT
>BFEA01001179.1:55262-74307 GCA_003427395.1 Chara braunii
CGCGCGTAATGCAATGTCTGGCATTGTCTGCCACACACACACACACACACACACGATGAAGTTGTCCGACACAGGTTGACACAATCTGATGCAAAGTCCGACGAAACAGTCTGATGCAAAGTCTGACGAAACAGTCTGGCACAGTCTGATGCAAAGTCCGACGAAACAGTCTGGCACAGTCTGACACATAGACACCCTGACACACACACAGAGTGGCACAATCTGACGAAACAATCTAACACAGTCTGATGCAAAGTCCGACGAAACAGTTTGGCACAGTTTGACGCACAGACACACTTACACACAGACACATTGATACATTGACACACTGACACACTGACACACACATGCACACATACACAGACAGACACACACATACACACAAATACAGACATACACACACACATACATAGACAACCAGACACACACAGACACAGACAGACAGACACACACACACACACATACACACACACACACACATACACACACACCGGTGCTCCCTAAGCCCCTCCAAAGCCCCGTCGGCGACTAGTACCGACCCAGGTGAACCCCGTTCGCGGACCTTGAAAACACGTTCTCGCGAACGTGTTCTTGACCCGTTGGAACAGATGAAAGCAATTACTAGTGCAAGAGAGGGAAATGTTGAGGCAGCTATAGGAGGAAACTTGAAGGCCGAGAAGATCCTTGGTCTTCTCGTTAAACTTGGTAGCTTTGAGAAGTTAACCCTTCCTGCCCCAGCAACTCAAACCCTAGTTAGAGCCGAAGAAGGTAAGGAATAAAGGATAAAGGAGAAGCAAAAGGAAGAGAGTGAGAGTGAGAGCGAAAGTAGTGATGATGATGACGCTAGGCGAAGGAGAAAGGAAAAACGAAAGAAGAAACGCGACCGGGATTGGAAGAAGGATAATAAGAACCGAGATTGGCTAAAGAGAGATGGTCCCCTCCGATGTTATTATTGTGACGAGGAAGGCGATACTCCAACCCGGTGTCCAACATTAGAGAAATAACTTGAAGAAGGGATTGTCAAGAAAAACGCCAATGGGCACATCTGTGATGCCAATTGGAACAAGGTAGATTTCCGAGTCAACGGAGGGATGCGAGCAGTAATCTTGGAAAAAACTAAGGCCAATAAGGATAAAAAGAAGAAGGTTAGGGTTAATGCTATCACCTTTGATGGTATACTACCTCCGGAGATAGTGGCTCAAGATAGCAGTCTTGGAAGCCAGAGTCTGAATGTATCCCATATCAGTCAGAAGGAGGTTGAAGAGAAAAAGCGAGAGAAGGCTCAAAGAGAGCTAGACCAACTGATTGATGAGACCAAGGACCTAGTGAAGGAAGAAAAAGGATAAGAAGCTGCCGGGATGAAGAGAAAGGTGGTCTTGAGATTCGAGGCCGAGGAGGGTGTCTCGATAGATGAAGTAGTAAAGAAACTACTTGAAGAAGAGGCGGTAGCCTTGGTGCCAAAGTTTAGGGAGGAGCTAAAAAAGATGGTTGAGAGGCGGAAGGTAGAAATCAATAGCATCAGACTCGTCCCTAAGCATGTGGAAAGAGCCCCGCCTGGTACCAAGATGAGGTTTGGTAACATGTCATGCAAATACTTGAATATCTCCATAAATGACGTGAAAGTTAGAGCCCTAGTGGACTCCGGGGCCGAGATGGTGCTTATGTCCTCAGCAACGATTCGATCATGTGGACTTGGAATAGATAGGAAAGCCAATCACCAACTCTCCAATATAGTCGGATTCCTGCCTTTGGAGGGATTCATTGATGATATGTCTATTCGAATTGGGACTTTGCAGACCGAGATCCTGGGGTTTGTGGTTTCTAACTTGGACCATGATTGCATCCTAGGAGCCCTTTTCCTACATAGGATGGAGGCTTGTGCGTTCTTTGGCCATGATGGGGCGGCCGGGCTCTCTCTTCAGGATACTATCACTGGTCAAGAACAGGCTTTTGTGATAAGTGATAGGCATCATCCTCGCCATCAACGATATGTTAATTCTCTTAATCATAGAGAATCTGACAAGTTGATCGAGGAAGTACGAGCAAAGCTAAAGAAGAGTGGAATAACATATGAGGAAACAACGGTTAAAGTAAATGATATCGGGAAGATGCTCAAGCTCCTGGATAAAGAGAAGGAGTTGGGCGACAAGCGCGGCTTACCACACTCTTCCTTTCATCCTCTGCGAAGTTAGTCAGCAGGACATCGCATTTTTGTGCCTCGTCTAGAAAGGGTACTCTCCGCGCAACCCTCTCAAAATCCTCTAGGAATTAATCGAGGGTAGAGTACTTGGAGCGTTGTACATCCAACAAATTTTGCATGGTTGTTGGGACGTCATACTTTGAGTATTCTTCCAACATCTTTTGTCTCAAGTTCGTCCATGTTGTCAGCCCTTGTGTCGTTTTTGTCACCGACACCCTCATCTTAGGTTCAACATACGCTACCAGAGCTTTCAACTTCTGTTTATCCGACCAACCATGGCTCATACTGAAGACATCATAGTCCTCCAGGAACTCCCTGACCTTGGTTCCATCAAAGCAGAGTATGTTCTCTGGAGGTACCTTAGCTCTTGGAAGGTCTAGTCGGACATTTATAGTGTTCATCCCAGTCTTCATGGCCTTTATTCAGTTCAACATCTCTCGAAGAACCGTGGTAGTGGTCACTTCCCCGTCCCCAGCGGAGGAACTAGCTCGACTCTGTCGTGCGTTTGGTTCTTTGACCATCCTGTCTAGCTTACTCGTTAAGCTCCTATTTCTTTCTGAATTTTTTCTCTGTTAGAATTGCGTTTAAAATTGGTTCCCAGTTTCTGCCGTCAATAAAGCTTTCTGGCACATGGGACTCAGGAAACCTATCAAACACAATTGGTGTTAACTCACTAACTATGCTGTCGAGCGCATCGGTCCGGCACCACGCGTAGCAGTGCGGGACCCTCTCGGCCGCGTCACGCAGGAGTTGGACCAACCTCGTCACGAACATGCAAATGAAGCTTCCTTAGGCCGCTCCAGCCGAATGCGTCAGCCATGCCTTCGCGAGCCCCTACGACAGGATAGGGCCTACGCGAGGCACAACTTACCTCCACCTTACGGGAGCTGTCACCTCCCTTCGGTGGGCGTATCCCTGCCGAGCTACCAGTCCACAATACGAAAATTAATCAGTTGCAATCGCAGAGGTGGACCAGCCGAGGGCGTTTCTCATTCGCCATAGCATAGGGGGTACGCGCGGTAATATGCCTATCGGACCCGCACGTGAACCGACATCTTGAAAGGGGCTGAGGTCCCAAGCGCAACTCGTCGCCGGTCGACTAGGACGCATCCCACACGCCACGCGCACACCACTTTACAAACACAAAAATAAAACACACACCCACACACATCAAACAACGTGACAACACTCCTAGTCCCTTAGTAGCCATCCCATGACTCTTAGATACGGAAATCGGAGAGGCGTCGAGCGCTCGACTCGATATAAAACCGCGCGGATGCAGAGCTATCTCATGTCGACTCGAAATGCAAATGTGCACAAGCAGTCGCGATGATGGCGTACTATGTGGTACCCACACTCGCGCGGTCCTCGTTGATCTCGAGGGTCGCGTTCGACACTCAAGTGTCGGCTGACACGCGCCTTGAGGGTTAATCTCTCGAAGCTAGACAACCGTCATGCTGGTTGAAGACCACACACCCTCTTGTGCACCTTATGCAGAGCGGGTGGTACACAGGTCCATACCTGTGGTAGCAGTCATTTCTTGCGGCCCTTGGGATGGGTCCTACTCCAGGCCTGGGCGAAAGTCAAGGGGTTTGACTTTGATGGCTGCCACGGACTACAACATCCAACCATACAATTCTAAAAAGTAGGGGTAAAAAAAAAGAATCTCCCTTTTCTCTCAAGACACAATCTGGTTAACCCTTGCGCTCGATCACAGTAAGGCACGCGCATACCCAAGCATATATAGATATATACAAAGGCTTAGTTATATTGGACGATCACTTCTCACAGTCACAGTGAGGTCCCTCTCAGCCATATATGTATGTAATCGCAGGCAGTCACATCTAGAGTCCGAACCATAAACATACCTGCAATCATATCAAAGATTCAACCAGAAGTCCACGCACTACACGGGGTCAACTTCAATCATTCCTTGCACTCATACCCCTCGCTTTAGCCATACAAGCTTCACTCGTGCAACTCTTAAATAAATACTCAGTACTTTTGTTGGATGACCATTCAATAAAGTCCGNACTCATACCCCTCGCTTTAGCCATACAAGCTTCACTCGTGCAACTCTTAAATAAATACTCAGTACTTTTGTTGGATGACCATTCAATAAAGTCCGAGTAAAAACACAACAAAACAGTTCAAATCACAAGGCTAAAGCCTTTAGGTTGAGTGGCAGGAGTGGATTGGAGTTGAGTCGTAAACCGATGAGTCAGCAACCGACCTGTTATCAGTGATAACAGATGTTATCCGTGATAACAGATGATGATCCTTGTAGGATCAACTGAATCTAGTCCAGGTCCTGAATCAATCGATCAAGAAGACCTGTAACACAAGGCAGGTCAATCCCCAGGCTAAACCTATAAGTCCATGGAGAATAATCCCCATATCACGCTCTTACTCAAATCATCCTAGTTAATTAAGCCTGAGTCTACCACTAAGCAGTGCCCAAGGCAAAGGTAGGCCCTGGCATAATCTTCCCTATACAGAGTGGATTGCCAGAATCGCCACCTGTCAAAATATAATCTATCTCCTTTAAACTAAGAAAATTTCGGCAGCGCTTCCTGTAGGTAAAGTGTCTTTTCATAATTTATATTAGCCCAAATATGAAAGCATAAATAAACTCCAACTTTGAAAAGTCAAATTTTGTCTAACTCCCTGAATTAGTAGAAATTTGGACAACACTCCCTTTAGAAAGGCTTTTGGAAAGGGAGACTTCCCAAATTTATACTAAGTCAGATATGAACTCAAAAGACAACTCAAGTTCAATTTAGACAAGATTTAACTAACTCCTTAGTTTTGTAGAAATTTCGGCAGCACTCCCTTTAGAAAAGGGCTATTCAAAAATTTATACAAGGCTAAGTTCAGAATTCGAAAGTAACTTTGACTTCTTAAAGTCCAATTTTAGTTTAACTCCCTAAATTAGCAAAACTTTGGGCAGCACTCCCTTTTAAAAAGGAGACTTTCCATATTTTTACTAAGTCAGATATAAGAAAAGACAAAGTTGAACTTTTGACTAGTCAAAATTCGATTAACTCCTTGGATTTGTAGAAATTTCGGCAGCGCTTCCCGTAGAGGAAGTAGCTTGCCAAGATTTATACAAAGCCAAGTATAACAAAAGATCCCAGAAAATGTGAGAACTGATCTAAGTAAAAATACTTAGCTCAGAAAATGCAGGAATCGAAACTAACTCCTATGGCTCTAGCACGTGGCGAGCGACTAAAGCAACTACCTATCAAACTGAAACTCAGACCAAGTAGTAGCCTCACTCAGTCACATGCAGGCCAAACCACAAAGGTAAGTACTATCGCCATCCCAAGGTATACCTGAACAAACAATAGCTCATAATCTTTCAATGCTTTAGCCCTTTATACCCAACTTACATAAGGCATAGGTAAGGCCACCTAAACTTACAGAGTGCGCCCAACTCAGCCAGGCCTAAAGTCAGAATACCTAAGCTCATGGAGCGTTTTGACTTGGCCATATATATACAAACAGAGGGCACAACTATTTCTCTCTTCTTTGGGCATATGACTAAACCACTCTAGTCGCCCTGAACTGTTTAAATAGCCAAATTGTATATACCTCTCTGAACTTAATCTTCCAACTGGCAATAGGGCTGAGCCGCTCAATCTTAGAACACTGCTCATCCTGCCCAGATTTACCTTCAGGTATATCTCTTAGTTATACTCTCTTCAATTGTGACAAGCTATAGCCAGACTACCTAAACTTATAGAGCGGCCTGACTAGCCTGTTCTTAATAACATAGTAATATAGTATAGTCAAATTATAACCATTGGGTTCCAACATATGCGAGGCATTGGGCCAGACTACCTAAACTTATAGAGCGGCCTGGTTCTCTGCCAGGTTCGTTTCTTTCTAATCCAGTCTGTGCGAGGCAGTAGGCCAGGCCACCTAAACTTATAGAGCGGTCTGTCCCCTGCCAGGGTTATCCCCTCAGAACAAAACAGGAGAAGGGCTGAACCACCTAAACTTATAGAGCGGTTCAGACCTCCTCGTTCAAAGCCAAAGAAACCAACAGAACTCCCAAATAAACAAGGCGGCCCAGGGTACCTAAACTTATAGAGCGCCCTGAGCCCCTGAAAATCAAGCACAATCAAACCCTCGCCAGTCAGAGCAATCAGGTCACCTAAACTTACGGAGTGTTCTGACTCTCCATACGGTTCACAGCACTGAGTCTCCCCAAACTTATGGGGATATCCCAGCCTCCAGGGCGTTCAAGCCACCTAAACTTATAGAGCGGCCTGAGGCTCCATGCAATCCCAAAAATAAACAAAGCGTTGGGCTTCCCCGAACTTATGGGGACCTCCCAGCCTTAACGACCCAGTCAACCTGCACACAGTACTGCCTTCCTCCCAACCTTCCCCCAGATGCACCCTTCTTCTGTTCACAGTCTGCTTTCAGGCAACCAAACAAAGTCTGAAGCTGAACTCACACACACATTCCTTTATTTCAATCTGAGTTTACATCCTGAAAGTCAACCAAATTCGAATACAGGATTTACATCATACGCTCAGTCAGACATAAAAAGGTGTACAAATAGGGGTTATAATCCACGTGTCTAAAGGGAAAGAGTAGGATTACCGTACAATTCCCTACCTCCAGGACTCCTCCTGAGTCCCGACAGAGCTCCCGCAATCGGTGGGGCGAACCTCCCACAGAGGTCTTGGCGTGGATTATGGGTTGTAATCCCGCCTGCCGCCTTCCCCTCAGAACCAATAGACTAGATTTAGAGTAAGAAGGGCAGAAAGAGATAGTTTTGAGACCCTCAGATCCAAGAGAGGTGCACTCAGACTCGCGCGAGAGGGCCTTGAAACCTTGACGTGCCTGAGGGCCCCACAACGGCGGCCAGGTAGCAGCCGCTTAGTCAACCCGAGGTCAAGCTGCTGACACAGACCTCTTTGACCCCCAAACCGTAGTGATTCCCCCCCCCCCCCTTTCAACGATTTAGCCTGTTACATCCCGGTGAGTTCCTCTCCCCCTTCCACGATCTTCCCGTTGGTCCCCGCTGACCTCCCCTGCAGGTAAGTGGCTCCGAATCCTCAGCCTCTTCCCACCGGCAGAAGGAGCAAATTCGGAATGAACCTCTCGCCCGAACCCGGCCAGGTTCACCCCCTTCCTCGCTTCCTTTCGTACGTAGGTGTTTGTACATCGGGGCGGGTACGCAACTCGCTTCTATCCCGTTTGCCAACCTACCGCCTAACTCTGCCTGAAGCGAACCGTACCCCTCTGCCAAAACGCGACTAGGTACATGCCATTTCCCCCTCTTACTCTTTGGCCTCATTCGATCCTTTCCCCACGCGTCCCGCGTTACTGTGAGCAGTATCAAATGTATTTTCCGCCAGTACGTAGCCGCATGCAGCATGGGGTAAATGCTCTAACCTCTTGATTAGCTTCCCCGCTACTACAATCGATGTGGCGAGCAGGGTCGAATGACTCTCCCCCCCAAACGTGGCTAGGTGCATCGAAGCTTGCCGACTTGTTTCCAAAGCGCAGCCTCACCTCGTACTAACTCCAAACTTACTAATCTGTCGCTAAAACTAATACTACCGTTGGAGTCGCCCTACTTCAAAACCATGGATTTGGCTCTCTTCCTGCCGAAATCCGTCCGGAAACGCATAAGATATGCGCTTCCCACCCCCTCTTCTTCTTCTTCTTCCCGACATAGCCCGACGCACTGTTTTCTCTACTACCCTCCTAATTTACCAATCTATCGGCCAAACCGACCTCACCAATCACTCCGCCCGTGACCTAGAACCCCCAAACCCACCTTATCCTCACCTAAAGCTATGGAGTATCTCGAGTGCTCCCCCTCCCTCGTTGCGCCTCGCTCACCGCCATCCTTCCTTGTATAAGCCCGAATGCACCTGACGCAATCCAGCATCCAGATTCATTCGGCTTTCGCTACCACCTTGCTGCTGCCTCTGCCTTTGCGCCTGCCTCGCCCCACCTTCGCCGACTGCACCCGGCATAGCTTTGTGACCGGCTTCATCCGCCGCCATCCTCACTCTCCCTCTCCCTCTCGAATGCACCCGGTCCAGATCCGCGCCGGGTTCACCCCCTCTTTCGTTGCTATGCCCGGCCCCCAGGTCGCTCCGCTCTGTTGTTTGCTAGCGGATGTACCTGGCGCGGATAGCCGCCCAGGTTCGCTCACGACCCCCTTTTTGCGTTCGTCTCGCACCCGCTGCTCCGCTCATCCTCTCCGTGCACGCACCCGGCCCCGCCCTCCATCCGGGTTCACTCCAGTCCTTCAGCCTGGGTTGACGTCAACCTGGCCCGTCAATGCTGCGTGGCCCGACGGTCAGTCGAGTGTCGGGAAAACAGAAACACTCCGCTGACGGACCTTCCTCGATTTATATGTGTCATCCTTGCGCGCGGGCCGTGCGAATCTTCTCTGTATCGTTCCAATTTTAACGGATGTCCCGAAGGACTTTAGCCGCGGTAGGCGCCCCCCTGTGCCTCCAAAGGCCACTCACCCCTTTTCCCTGATTCCCGTCCGGGTTCATCCCCGGACTTTCACGCACGTCCCTTGCCCCATGACCATGCGAATCCTCTGTTCGTTGCCCCAGCCTCTGCTGACATCCCGAATATCGTCACTCGGGGCAACGCCCCACGGCCCGACCCTACTTTACCAACGAAAAGCAGGGCGGCGGCTAGTACTCCCCTTACGCGCTGCACATCACCCCGAGCGCCAGGGCGCATTGACATGCCCCTCCCTTTAGGGCCAGCACAACCCCAAACGAGGCCAACCGCCTAGCTACCCACTCAAAACCCCCGCCATCCAGGCCCGACCCCCCGCGCGCCTACCTCAACCGTTCGTGGTAGTATCCACTACGCTCCGCCTATGGGTCCTGGCTACACCCACGTACCGTGCCCCCGCCCGGGACGCATAAAAAAAGGGAAAAAAACAACGAAAAAAATCAAAGATATATCGAGCAAAATACACAGGCACTAGCGGGGGAAAGAGGGAGCTGCCGACGCCTCGTCGGCCCTGCAGGTCGGACCCATCACCGCGCTTGCCAATAAAACCAGAAGAGGGATAGCCCCGTCGGGCCCTCAACCTCTAGTTTTCCTTTTCGCCGCTCTGCTGTCGCCTCGCCCATGCCGCCAGCCTCGATCCCCGAACCTCCGTAGCAGTAACCTAATGCCATAACCTATAGGGCTATGCCCAAGCCTGAGACCAGCATCCGCGGAGTGCCATATGGGGCGGCGCGGCGCTTCGCTCAGGGCCAAGGAATTTGGCCTGAGCCTCATCTCTGCCTACAACCGTGCGTGCGGCCGCCCGGCGCCTGCGCCGACTTACCAAGCCGTACCACGGCCGCCACTCGCGCCACCCCGCATACCAAGACCTACCGCAGTCACACTGTTGCCGTCGACGCCGTCGTCCTCGCACACGCGCTTGCCTCGGTCAGACGCACCAATCAACAGAAAATATCCCTAGTTCCTGCTCAATAAAAAATAAACAAATATCAACAATACCATTAAACAAAACGACCGATCTCCACGCCAGCTTTACGATCAACAACAAAAAAGAATCACGCGCACCGCCCACGCACCCTCTATTGTAGTCAACCACCCTGTCAACATAATCACAAACACAGCCGCGCCTCGCGCGGTATACTTAACTTTAAACCACCCTATTTTCTGTCGCTTGCAAAAACTAGGGCGGATACCCTTGTAAGGGTATTTGCACCGACAACGCTTACGCCTTTCCTCTCTAGTTCTTTATTTTCTTAGTTAATTATATTGCTAATCCAGTTTCGAGGAGACTCACGATCTGTCCCTTTCTTCCTCAATGAAGGGACGTAGGGCCGGATATCATACTCACCAGTGTCGAGGAATTTCACTACAAGGATGTACACCTTTCCAGGGGCATGCCTCTCCTCCAGGGATACATAGCGCTCTATCTTGTAAGGAAAAACTCCTTCACTGGTAAAAGGAACTAGGGCGTCCAGAGCTGTCGTAATTGTCAGACAGTAACCAGACATTGCCTAGTCCCTAGCGACTCCCATGATCCTTCGTTATCTTCGATTCGTCTAATCCTTTCCAGTGCCTACTAAGTCTTCCAACCTGCCCTTTTTGGGGCACCTCTGTGTGATAACGTGATGCCTCACTATCTCGAAGGCGTTGTCATCTTCAGTCACTCTATCTAACTATCCTCTACTAATGATCACAGTCGCAATTGACGTAGAGTTTTCACATTCCAGTAGCATTGCTTTGGGCTGCCTCTAGTGCCTCCAGCCAGACTGTCCGCAGGACGCTGTCTAGTTAAGATGGTCTCATCTCTCGCATGTAGCATCACTCTCCTGCCATCCAAACTCTTGCAATCCAGCAGATGCCTAATCTTAGTCTGGCCCATAATTGCTCTAAAAACAGCCACTCGCATAAGCTCAAGGTAGTGCTTTACCATGCCAATCTCGTCGTGCCTACCTAGCCTAGTTTCGCATCCTCTCACAACCCCGATGACAGTCGCTCGCTGCTCGTCTAGAAAGACCCCAAAGCGGAAACTCTCTCCATCATCAAGGGTGTAGACATCGATCGACATAGCTCACCACACTCAATCCCTTAGTACCACGTAAAGGATTGGTCCCCAGTCCTTCCCGTTGCAGAAACTATCTGGCTGAGGGGGGCTTGGGAATCTCTCAAACTATTTAGGTAGGACACTCCACGTCACTTTCTTTCCTTCTTGTTTCAACAACAACTTTTCATCTGGGATATACTCAGCAACAACTATCCAACACACCTCGTAATCAACCCCTCTTCTTGTTTCAGCAGATACATATGGCCTTACATCATACTCATTTGTATCAAGGAATCGAACTACAAGGACATATAGAATCATTGAGTCATGCTCACAAGTCACACACCGCTCAATGACGTATAGGAAAGCACCTCCAGCCGTGATCCTGGTCAGTGTCTCTATCGCTCTAGTTACTGCCGACGTGGAATGCATACCAACTTTGTCTTCTCAGCGCTGCATTGATGATTGGCTGCCAGTTCCTACCATCGCAGAATCCTTTGGGCACCGGCGGGTTAGGAATCTTCTCGTAGACTCTAGGTAACAAGCTCCAACTCGCCTCTATCCCTTGCTGTCTCAATCGATCCCTCTCTGCTTCGACACACCTCACAATAACATCCCAGTTGGTAAGGAATCTCTTGTCCCGATCAGCCCCTTCTAGGACGTAGGGTCGAATATCATAATCATCAGTGTCAAGGAATCTAGAGACAAGCACATGCACAGTCGTTGTATTTTTTTTTCACACAAGTAATGTATTTGACAAACATATAAGGGAAGGGACCACCGCAGGGGACACGAATTAGGGCTCCTAGGACATTATACTCTTCAGTCATCGTCAGGTTTATGACTTATGGACTTGTCAAGCGAAGGGTCCAAAAAACAAATTCCAAACCCTTACTTGCAGGTCTTAGTCACTTCAGATAGACTTCTACAAGAGGCCCCTCCTCTCGGGGCTCCTCTAACCGAAAGGTTTTCTGACCTGAGCTAGACCTTGTACAAATTGCGCTCGACTGCTGCCTAGTCACAAAATATTGTGACCAGAGTCCGCTCCCAGGAACTCAAATTCTTTGAGTCCCCGACAACGGCGCCATTTTTGTCGCGCCCCCACCGCTTCCAGGGCCTGGTTCGATGTCCCTCCCCGACCGAGTGCAGTGGGTTGGTGGACTGGCAGGCTGTCACGCAGGATTTTGGTAAGTTTTAGGGAAATTATGTAGAAGTTTCACAAGCAGCCTTTGACACGCAGTCGAGTAGTCAAGGTTATCCCTCCTGCCAGCGGCGACACGGCTTAGAGTGAGGCGTTCGGTTTTATCGCCTGCACCTGACCCCGTATAAAGGTTAGATTCAAGGTCATCGGAACCCCTATTATCCAGAAATCCTTTAAGTAGCCTTGAGTGAGTGTAACCTATATAATGAGGAGTGATGAATAGCATATCATCTCATACATAAAACAATCCATACATTACAGGACATGCATCATAAAATAAATGACACTGAGAGGGCGAAAAGACCAGAAACCACACTCTGCAAAAGCAGGACCAGAGACGCAAGACTGAAGAGTAGTACACAAGGAATGAAGGGAGCAGCCGTTGGAGGGCTGCGGTCACTAATAAATCATAATAATGTCATGATACATCATAGTGACTAGAAGGAGAGAGTCGCAATCAATAATGATAAGCGGTACCCCCTCGTGAGTGGGCTCGACTGTCTGAGACTCCATGTCTGGCACACGCTGATCCGCCTTGTCATTGGGAACCCTGGTTAATGTAGACATATGAAACCTCAAGGAATCGATCTCCATGAAGAGTTTTTCGATAAGCCTGCATAGCAAAATCGGTCCCAACCAAATGGCTTTTATGCCATCCCCAAGGTACGGGACAGGGCCTTCCCCTTTGGGAGGTCCAACAATCGTCTCGGACCTAGGCGCAACTGACATATAGAAATCAATCGCCGTCAAGCAAGTATCGTGCAAGAAGGTACGCAATCCTCCTCAATGTCACTCTCCGCCATCGCTGCCTACCGGTCTCCAGAGCTCCTGTTACTGTCCACAGACTAAGTCTCAGTGAGTGTCCCAATCAAAGTAGTCGCCAGGATCAATGTCACTCACACTACAGGGGTCCTGGTCAGACTCATCTGTTTCTGATCGCTGCACGCAAGTAGTGATTGGAATCCCAGATCTGGCTATCTCTCTCCTGACTCGCTCATCCTTCTGTCTCTTCCCCTTGCTGCGTGCCTCGCTGAGGGGTTTAGGATTGCACCCATCGAAGTTGAAGAGTACACGCCCGAGCACTGATGGTATGCGAGGGAACACCACATGCAGCCAGTTGTCCCTCCAATATCTATCCCTGCGAAATATGTAGTCTGCAATCCGGTCGTAAGTGGTGCCCTTCACTCCATCCTTCCCTGCCCCCCTGACCGAGTAGGTAATCACCAGTGTGTGCCTCGATGTAGGGGACTCATTGGCCCTGATAATAAAGCTCTGATGTCCGACATATCGATAACAAAACTTCTCTACTATCTCACCCCACGTGCGGGCTGTCTCACAATGACGGGCCAGTTTGGACAAAGGGGGGGCGCGCTCCTGTGAATATAAATACTCCCTCCAGTGTCTGGAAATAGTAGTCAGCAACCAGCTCAATGTAAGGGTCCACCTGAATGGCCTGGCTGGACTGCAACTCGATATAAGGCCCGCCTGAATGGGCCCGACTGAACAGCAACTCGGTATAGAGCCCGCCTGAATAGGCCTGGCTGAACAACAGCAATCTCAAGAAATGGGCCCACCTAAAGGGGCCTGGCTGAACAGCAGCAACCTCAAGAAATGGGCCCGCCTGAAGGGGCACGGCTGAAAGCAGCAATCTCAGAAGAAAGGGCCCGCCTGAATGGGCCTGGCTGAACAGCCGCAATCTCAAGGAATGGGTCGGCCTGAAGATGCTTGGCTGAACAGCAACTCAGGAGAACTGATCAGCAAAACATCTCGTGCACAGGGACTAGTCATAAATATTGAATGTACTGGGGCTGGATGGTGTCAAGTCGTCCGTGCAGGGACTGAACTTCAAATGCTCCCCGTGCAGGGAAAATATCACCTGCAAAGGGGTCGTGCTAGCGCAGCATCTGATCAGCAAGGAAATAAATCAACGGGACTAGGATGCCAGATCATTTCATCAGCGGATCTCAAGAGCCCAACGAGCACTCAGCCCAGCTCAATCATACTAACAGGGCGTTTGCTCAAAGTCATCATCTCAACAGGGCGCGCACTCTAAAGGCAATACCGAGCATGGGAGCGCACGGGCGCACTCAAGTAGCGATGTCGGACTTGGGCGTGCATGGGCGCGCAGTCAAATGGCAATACTAAGCTTGGGCGCGCATGGGGGCGCGCTCTAATAGCAGTTCCGGGCTTCGGTGCGCATGGGCGCGCACTCAGATACCAATTCTGATCATGGGCGCGCATGGGCGCACACTCAAATAACCATACATAGCATGGGTGCGCACTCAAAAGGCAATACCGGGTCTGGGCGTGCATGAGCGCACACTCAGATAGCAATATCACACATGGGCGCACATGGGCGCGCACTCAAATAACCATACATAGCATGGGCGCGCATAGGCGCGCACTCAAATATCAATATCAAACTTGGGCGCGCATAGGCGCACACTCAAATAACAATGCCAAGCCTGGGCGTGCATGGGCACGCACTCGATTAGTCAACTGAGACCAGGCGCGCACTCAAACAGCAATGCCTAGCTTGGGCTCGCGCTCTTTCGGTCAAACTAGGACCGGGGGCGCACTCAAACAACAATATCAAGTTTGGGCGCACATTTAAACAACCTGCAGTATGCGCAGCCTGTAGTCAATGAATGAAACAATCGGCCTTCACTTAGGGCCAATGCACTGCTGCCTACAATATTTGTGATCAGCCAACAGGATAATTTGAACCTTACTACGTGTGATCACTGTATGCAAAAACTCGGCCTTCTCTTAGGGCCAGACCACTATTGCCATCAAATAGAAGTTGGTCAACTGAACCTCATTGTGTGTGTGACTGCTGAAGCATTGGTTCAAAATCGAGCAACTGCCAAGTCCTCAAGCAATGAGCTTTGGCGTTCAGGCGTAAAATCGACAATCAAATTCACAGATAATGCATATCGGCATGCAGACCCAAAATCGGTTATTTGCCAAGGCTGTGTTCTCGGATGAAAATGGCACTCGCACATTGGTCAAAGTTCACAGATCGAGTGCCTATGGGCACACTGGCTCTCAATCATCAAAACAATGCTTCAGAGTTTGGGTGCGCACCAGCGCACAGGTCAAAGCAGAAACTGAGATTGTGTATGTATTGATTCGCTGGTTCACAATCATCAGAGTTTGGATGCGCACCAGCGCACTGGTCAAAGCTGCCTCCGGATACAGCGTGCGTGGGCGCACAGTTCATATACGATCCTCAGACATAGTGCGCGCAGGCGCAAAGTTCATATATGGCCCTCAGGCACGGTGCGCGTGGGCGCGCAGTTGAGACACGACCCTCAAACATAGTGCGCGCAGGCACACAGTTCAGATATGGTCCTCAAACATGGTGCGCATGAGCACACAGTTCAGATACGATCCTCAAGCATGGTGCACGCAAGCGCACAGTTCAGATATGGTCCTCAAGCATAGTGCGTATGAGTGCACAGTTCAGATACGATCCTCAAGCATAGTGCGCGCAAGCGCACGGTTCATATATGACCCTCAGACATAGTGCGCGCAGGCACACAGTTCAGATATGGTCCTCAAGCATGGTGTGCGCTGGCGCACAACATTACACATTAGGGAGTCTAAGGGTTCTGACGACTGTGAGAGAGAGCAAGTACAGGGAGCGCACAGATGGACTTGGCAGCTCACTAAGGCATGTGGGCGCCCGTCAGCCAACGAATCAAAAGGTAAGTGATCATAACTCATGAGAGGAAAGTGGACGAGAAGGAGGCAATGGGGAGCGAGAGAGAGAAAGAGATAAGAGAAGGGAGAGAGAAAGGGGAAAGTGAGGGGCAGAAAGAAGAGTAGCTGCATGAGACAGGCGACTAGGTGAATTCCCGAGACACCTTCCCCTGCCAGCCTTGCCCCTCCCTTTCCTTACCTCTGCCCTTGCTTGCCTCGGTTTGACCCTCTCTTGCTCATAGCTCCAACTCTTCTCACGCTCTCGTTGGCACGTCACCGCTCGTTAGCTCACGTAATACTCCCAAGCCATGTGTCTCTCTCCTCTCTTGCTGTTCTGCCAGCGCTGCCGTACTCCCGCAAGTGAGAGCCCCTCTCGTCTTGAGTGACACGACCTCTCTTTTATAATGGAGAGGCCAGGTGATCGGTGCTGAGTGCAGCAGTCCCATGGTCGGGGCCGGGGCTAAAAATAGCCCAGGTCTGAGCTAAATTTAGCACCAGTCCCGATCTTAGGATATGAACAGCCAGTCCTAGGTAGCCGAACAGTCAGTCCCACGCTAAAAATAGCGTGGGACTGTGCTAATTTTAGCACGGGACTGGCGCAGGCCCAGTCCCTGGTAGACGAACAGTCAGTCCCAGGTAATCGAACAATCAGTCCTACGTAACCGAACAGTCAGTCCCACGCTAAAAATAGCATGGGACTGCGCTAATTTTAGCATGGGACTGGCGCAGGCCCAGTCCCCGGTAGACGAACAGTCAGTCTCATGCTAAAAATAGCGTGGGACTGTGCTAATTTTAGCACGGGACTGGTGCAGGCCCAGTCCCCGGTAGACGAACAGTCAGTCCCACGCTAAAAATAGCGTGGGACTGTGCTAATTTTAGCACGGGACTGGCGCAGGCCCAGTCCCCGGTAGACGAACAGTCAGTCCCACGCTAAAAATAGCGTGGGACTGTGCTAATTTTAGCACGGGACTGGTGCAGGCCCGACTTTGGAAAACGAACAGTCAGTCCCGTGCCTAAAATAGCACGTGACCCTATCTTAATTATTACTAGGGCCGGGTTATTCATTTACGTGAACGGTTTCGGGGCTATTCCTCTTCCGACCGAGTTATGCGGCCGCGTCAGTCCGGTCCCAACCGGTCAAACTTGATTATCTCACTAATCCTTGGTCCGTTTCAAGTGCCGTTTGGGCCGGACCCTAGTAATTAGCCCCTTGCGGTCGCAACGGTCCAGTCCAACGGAGACGATCAGGCCTCTGGAGGACCGTACCGCCGTGCCGCCTTTTCCGCGAATTCGGCCTTGGGGAATTTTAACCGACACGGTAGGGCCTAGTTGACTATGACGGTGGACAATCCCTGGCGCAGATCTGACGCAGCGCGGAGGTTGACCGCAACGAGTCAACTTCCGTGGCTGCGTCGCATCGCCTTCCGACACCGGTCGTAGCTTCGGTACCACCCACAACGCGATGCAGTGCCACCTCAGCCAAAATGCCACATTAGCATGCTCTCATCATCGTACATACATCCGTTGTCGCCACAGCTCCCACGCTGTCGCCACAGCCTTCCAGCAGCGACCCCTCTACCCGGGTCCCGCTCATCAAGCCAGCGCCAAAGGACCCTCGCTGCAGAGAAGCATCGTCAGCGCACCAAGTAACAATGTCGCTGGCGCCGGTAAGCGGCGATCAGGAACCAGCTCTGATACCAAATTGCAAGAATATGAGTGGGAACAATATACAGAAAGCCAAGTTGCGAAATCACAAAGATGTAAGTAGCCGTGTACAAGTAGAAAGCACAAATGCACCGAGATTCCATCCAGTACGAGCAATACAATGAACTCATGAGCCAATGTTCAAGCTCTCAGGCCACACCAACACAGTATCCAATGTGGCTCCTCTCTGTCTGCAGTGTCTGGCGCCCCAGCGCCTAGCCTACACTACTTGCCTATCCTACCACATCTACATTCACGCAACAGGCTGACTTCGACTTTGAAGACCAATGTACATGAAGTCAACACCATAGCCAACCTCCTTCATGCACCAGGTACGCATCTCGTCTCCCCTCATCAGACCCTGACCCCCACACAATCGCCTCCTTCATGAAGACCACCGATCGTCCGCCTATCCACTAGCGCCCAGCAGCCCGGCTATGGCTGCCAGCGCTCCGCTGCCCAGCAGCGCCCCTCTCACCTCTGTAGCGCCCGTATGCGCCCTGGGCTCAACGCAGCACGCAGCTTCTAACGCAGCAGTGCAGCAGCGTGACCGCATTGCCTGCATGGGCCAGAATGCCCGACCCTGGCTGCCACTCTTCCTATATGGAAGTGGCAGCCCGTGTCTGGCTGCGTGTGGCCTGGCTGGGAAGCTTCCTGTAGCTTCCGGTCAGGCCCCAGCGTCTGCGCCCAGGCCCTGGGCCTTTTTCTGTTGGGCACACCCAGACTCGGGCCGTTTGCTGTATCTGCCTAGGCCCCCGGCGCACGTACCTTGAAATGTGGAGTCCAGGCACAACTGCCTGGCCCAGGCATGCGTCCAAGTAACCAACTGGCGTGTAACTAACTGTCTGAGTACCCACTTATGAAAAATGTCAAATATTGGCCTCTTGTGAATATTCAGGCCCGCCTTCACTTAGGGCGGGCGTGGGGCATTCTGAGGGCCTCGGCCCAGACCATATGCATGTCTGTTAAGGGCCCTGCGAGGGCTCATTCCTACTAGTTTCTTTATTTGTGAGGAAATTTTTGCATTCTTCTGTTTTCTTTCCCACAAATTTTCGTAATTCTGTTCTGTGAGAAGTTCAGAAATTCAGTTCTGAGAAATACAGCATTTCGCGCCTTGTTTGAAATCTCAAAATTTTGTACCTTTTAATCCGTTTCTTGTAGTCTCTTTACTTTGGGCGGAAATTTTTCTTTTGAGTACGTGTCTTTCTAAGAGGGGGTGAGTGCAGTTTTGGGGTACGTAGTTGCCTGTCTGCCCTTCTCCCTCCCTTCCTCCCTTCGTCTTGATCTCATTGGCTTGGTAAGTGCCACGTCAACAACAGTGCCATGTCAGCAGTCTGCCACGACAGCACAGTGCTGTAATGACTTGCTGTTCGCTGCCGTATCTGTCTGCGGGGTTGTACACTACGGTGTGGTTTTGCCTGCTGAGTTTGCGGCGTGTTTGTTACTGTGTGATTGCTGTGTTTTTCTGTGGTCGCACTGAGGGCTGTCCGCTGTTCTAAAAATAGAATAGAATTAACAGCGGTAGCGTTTGAGTGTTTGCAGGCCCTAAGGGGTACTGCGCCCTAAGTGCTGTAGGACTGCTGTAGAGTCCGGGTAGGCCCTTAGGGCAACGGTACCGGTAGTAGTTTCGGTCCAGTAGGTTAGGCCGAAAACTATAGGTAGAGTAGGACCGAGAGTTAGGGAC
>BFEA01001179.1:89812-101289 GCA_003427395.1 Chara braunii
AGAGAGAGAGAGAGAGAGAGAGAGAGAGAGAGAGAGAGAGAGAGAGAGAGAGAGAGAGAGAGGATTGCTTCTTCTTCTTCTTTCCCTCTGTCTAATCTCCATCTCCCTTCTTTTTCCCCTCCACGGTTTCTTCTTCTTCTTCTGCTGAGATACGAGAGAGAGAGGGAGTTGACCTTGAGACTTTGGGACATTCGACATTGCCCAGTTCAGTATGGTGATTGATCCTCACTATCTCCCTCTTCCCCCTTCGTCTCCTCTCCCTCTTTTTGAGTGATGATGTATGTTGTTAGGTCCTGTCATTGACTATGCTGAGTCAAATCTTGGTATTACAGTCTTTCGCTGTGCTATTTTGTTATTGTCTCTGAGATGTCGGTTCTCAGTTCTGATCGATGTCGATTAGCCATGCGACATAAACCCAAGTGACGATTGAAAGCATGAAAGAAACTTACAAAAATATAGGCATGACTAGTAGAAGGACACTAGAGTGATGTGAGATACACCCAAGTAGAAGATTGATTGAAAGAATGAAGGAAACTCGACAAAACATATGCAAATGACTCGTAGAAGCACACTAGAGTGAAGCGAGATACACCAAAGTAGAAGATTGATTGAAAGCATGAAGGAAACTTGATGAAAAACATGCACATGACCTAGTAGAAACACACTAGAGTTAAGCGAGATACACCCAAGAGAAGATTGAGTGAAAGCACGAAGGAAGCTTGACGAATAGATGCACATGACTTGTAGAAGCACACTAGAGTGAAGCGATACACACCCATGTGAAGATTGAGTGAAAGCATGAAGGAAACTTGAGAAAACACATACACATGACTAATAGAAGCACACTAGAATGAAGCAAGATACACCCAAGAGAAGATTGATTGAAAGCATAAAGGAAAATTGACAAACCACATGAACACATACACATGACTAATAGAAGCACACTAGAATGAAGCAAGATACACCCATGTAGAAGATTGATTGAAAGCATAAAGGAAAATTGACAAAACACATGCACATGACTAGTAGAAGCACACTAGAGTGAGGCAAGATACTTCCAAGTAGAAGGTTGAATGAACGCATGAAAGAAACTTGACAAAACACATACACATAACTAGTAGAAGCACACTAGATTGAAGCGAGATACCCCCAAGTAGAAGATTGAGTGAAGCAATAGGGAAACTTGTTGGAAAACTTACAACTACTCGATTCAAGTCCAGAACGTTTATCAACTAGGGAAGGAGGACGAAGAAGAAGAACAACAACAAGATTAAGAAGAAGAAGAAGAAGGAAGGGAGAGAAGGAAAAGAATAAGAATAAGAAGAAAACGAAGAGGAAGGAGAAGAAGGAGGTAACCTCCCGCATTTCCACTCACCTCGCTATGTTAGTTGATGACGACCCAATGAAGTTTTCTCTTGGAAGTGGACTCTTCTTCCTCGCCCTTCCTCACTTGCTATCGCTTCCTTCTTTCTCAATATTCTCTCATTTCCTTCATTCTCTCAACTAGATGCAGCATTCAAGGTCTCCACTCCTTTGCTCAAGTCTTCCTCTCTCCTCATGCTCAACGAGCTCATTTCTTTGTCTCTCTCAAACTGTAGTGACCTTCTAACTCCAAAGCTATGGAGTTCTTCCCTCTAGGAGCACTATGGGGATTCCCTCTAGCCTTTACTCCTTTAGAGCTTGAGGGCTACGGCGGAGAACCTCCCCAGGCTAGCGCCACTCCAGCCAGCCTCTCCTGCCTCTTCCACTAGCCTAGAGTATCCTCCCTAGCTTTAAACTGGCAACGGTTCCCCTCCTCTCACTCTGGTTGAGCTTAGAGCTCTCCTTGGTGCATATGGGTAGCATCTACTTGCCTCGTGCAAATGTGAGTGAGGCGGGCTGTCCCCTTGGCTTAAATAGGCTGGACACAGTGCTTCGCCTAGCCGTTGGGTCTCTCCCATGTGTCCAAAGTGAGTCGAGGTACCCCCAAGGCCTCCTATCTCCCATGAGTCTCTCTGGAAGCACCTGGGCCTCATTTTGGTCATGTGCACAAACTCTGTGGTTGGTACCAACTTGGACAGCCTTTGGAAGTATGCTTTACTTTCATCCGCAGATGTTGTCCCTTGGATCCAAATCATCAAGGGGCAGTCTTGATTGGAAAGAAAGACCTTTTGGGCTTTTTCTCAACTTTCTTAAAGTCCCACTCAATTTTGAGTGGGCCGAGGTACCTCTTGTACCTCGGTTTACCTTGGACCATACTTCTGGCCAAAACCCAAAGCCAGATCTAGTCGAGCTAGGCCCAAGTGATCCTTGCTTAAAGTTAGAGCCCTAGTGGCTCTCCCTTTTAATTTCTAGTGTATTCATCCACAATTTTTTGTCGAATAAACCGTTT
This sequence comes from Chara braunii, assembly GCA_003427395.1. Taxonomy (NCBI): domain Eukaryota; kingdom Viridiplantae; phylum Streptophyta; class Charophyceae; order Charales; family Characeae; genus Chara; species Chara braunii. The sequence continues at coordinate 92,184 of BFEA01001179.1, forward strand.
TGTCATTTTCCTTCTCTTTCTTTCCAATTTGGGCTGCCAACTCATTTCGGAGCTGGCCGTTTGAGTTAGCATCACCAAAAACGATCATTTTATCTTGTCCCAAGATCAGATTATCAGATCTAGGGCCAAAATGGTAACCGACCATCCAACTTTTGCTTTCTTTTTTTTTTTCTTTTTTTTTTTTTAGATTTTGTTGAGAGATGGTCCCAAGGGCCTTATCTCTTCACTCCGGATTTACCTCCACTAAACCCGGAGTGCATATGTCAGCGTAGGGACCTGACAGTCTTTACTTCGCCAGTTCCTACCCAACGGTCAATTCATTCCCTCCTTTTCCTTCCGTTTTGTCTCATTTTCCCTCCTTTTCCTCTCCTTTTTCTGTTATTTTATCTCATTTTTGACATGACAAGTGTCAACTAGTTGTTGACATCTTTTCTACGCTCTAGATCTTGATCTAGACCTAGATCAACATCCAGTAGTAATCCAAGATTTTTGGGACTACAATAATGGCACCCCCACATCCATGGGGGCTCCATTTTGCCTCCGTTAGTTCCAAACTACGACCCTTCTAACTCCGATTTATCATAGGTGCCTCACTTATTGAGTATAGTCACTCAAGGCTTTACTTTCCCTTACCTAGCTTGTCTGGGATATCTCAGACTGCACCCTAAAACCTCCTTCCTTATTTTACCCCCCTCCTCCTTCCGAAAATTTTACATTTGTGAGCCCATTAGTATGGTGCTAACATTTTCAACCGTTAGACCTTTGATCTGATGGTGCATCTACCTTTGGTTGGTTATCCTCATACCGGATGGTGCATCTCCCTTTGGTTGGTTATCCTCATACCGTCTCATATTTTCCCTTGGGACATTTCGAGTCCCCGTCACTTTCTTATGGTAGTCCCATCTCTTGGCCCCGCTCGTGGTCCCTCCTGTCCCAGTTCCAAACAATGATTATTTTTATTTGGCCCCATTTAGTCCCCGACAGCCCCCTCCTTGACACCCTTGTTTTATTTGGGACTACCTAGCCCATAACAGTCTCATTTTCCCTTCTTCTCATTTATAACTAGTACGACAATGCCAAAAACACATGGGGAAGTGCTCCAAGCATAAGGGAACAACTTCCGACGATGATCGTCAACCTCTAGATGTTCGTTAATTTTTAGAGTGCAATGAGGTCCTCTTTCCTAACCTCATTACCCCAAACTGAAACAAAATGGAGCAACATATTTCCAGGTGCATCCGTATTCAATATTATACTTGAAACATGTGTTTGTTTTACTTTTTGTGGTCTGTTGCATCACGACCACAAAACATCTTGATTTTTTTTTTTTTTTTAAGAGAAAATAAAGGAAAACCAATATATTTTGTAACTGTTTCATCCCAGGATTAACCTTGTTACAAAATGTATATAAAACATGTGTTTCCTTCTCCTTTAGGAGTCCGTTTTTGTCGGTTTGTGAGTTGGCAGCTTCTAAAGGCTTTTAACTTAGATACGTTGCACCTGGATCCTCCCATTCCCATGTCTTTGTGCCTGATTCATCCCAGGATGAATCGGGTCACAATATGGATCTAAAACATATGTTTTCCTTGACCTCCAAGTTTTCGTTTTTAACCGTTTCAGTCCCAGTTGCGCCTAGGCTTGATGAAGGCTTGTTTTATGCACCTAGACCTCTTTTGGGAGGAGACAAGTTGACCATGATGTGACAATTTCTCCCTTTTTCACTCCCACACTCTCCTACTTCTCCATTCTCCCTCTTGGCCCTTTCTCTCCACCCTTGCTGACCGTTTTATCTCGAACCACACTAGAACCCCCTTTTTTAGGTTGACTGCACCTGGGTTCTTCAAAACTAAAATCCTTGTACTTTGTTACATCCCCCTTGAGTCCCTTCTCAACTTTCAGGCATATAAGCCTTGAAATTGAGACTTTCTCACTTCTATTGTAACCTCTTGTGTTCCAGAACTCAAGAGGCCACCTCCTTTTTCAGTTTCACTGTGCCCGGACACTAACATGACTAGTGTCCTGCAGTCCACTGCACCCCTCAAGCTTCTCATTCCTTATTTATGAGTCCCACTGCGCGTAGGACTCTCCCACGCTACCTTTGGGTGGCCACTAGGCCATAGGCTAGGGTCACTCTTGACGGCACAACGACATCATTTTCCTTTGTGTCGTCTGCCCCATTTGTTGTGGCACACTGCCATCGTGCCATTTTCACTTTTGGCCTCCCCTTTCCAATGGGGTCATCTCATTATATTTATCTTCTCCCGTTCATTCAATTCTTGTTGTAGTTGAGCCTTCTCCCCTTGTCGTCATTTCGATGCGGCAATGACAACCGTCACATAAAATTCTCGTGTCGTGGTCCTTTCAACTTACTCATTTTTATTCTTGCCTTTCCAATTCACTTGGTGGTATTTTCACAATGTGGCTTACTTCCCATGCCTTGCGACCGCCAAAACCGCTTTTACTGCTTTGCCATGTCTGCAAATCCTTGGCGGTGTTCATTCCCTTAAACCACTAGTACCTCCGAGCCTGTTTTTGCCGACCTTGAATTTCATTGCGTCCGATTTTTGTCGAGCCTGGGTCCCTCTCCATTTTCTTTATGGTACTCTCACGAGAAGAAAAGTAAAAGAAAAAAAAAAGTTGCGGTCGTGAAAAAGACTGGCAAAACAAGAAAATAAAAAAAGGAAACAAAGCTCTGACTGTGATTGGAGTTGTATACATTCTTGGAAGTGGTAGTGTGAGTGTGCCCTCAATAAAAGCATCTCAACCCCGTGGTCAGATTGTCAGATTCCAAAAACACAAAACAAAAGAAAAAAACCAAAAACACGGATTCTGCCATGAAAATGGTTGAACACATTCCTTTAAGTGCTGGTGTGATCAAGGTTACAATCCTCTTAGGAAGCACAGCTTGAGGAGGATGAGGATAATTCATCGAAGATAACATTCCACAATATCATCACACCAGTGCGCAAGGGAGAGGAGAGGAGAGAGAGAAAAGAGGGAGAGAGGGAGAGTCACATACCCGCACCATAAGTCATCAAAAAAATGTATCGTTGTTAAACGCGACAACAACCATTTCGAAACCAAAAGAAACTGAAGCTATGGATGAAAATTTTGGCGTGCGACCCTACATGTTTCGGCCAGTCGCCGTACTGGCTTCATCAGGGGTCTTTAGTCGCTTGACTGACTTCACGTGCTAAGACCTGACTAAATAGGAATTTGCAAAAAAGGCTATTGAGAAAAACAGCACTTCGTCAACACCGCCCTGCGTCCGGGCACCTCGTCAGAACCCTGTCCAAAAAACTCAGTCCTACCCAAATTACAACCTATGCATATCCCGCTCATTCATTCCTCTAGAACCCGGGCCTACTCCGATCCTTGCTACTACGGAAAAAAAGCACCTGACCCCCCTTTTTTGCCGAACCGCCGGGTCCAATTCCAACCCCATGCACCTGTCCTGCTATACTGCAGAAGGGGAAAGTATCGAAACATATTTTTTATGCATACCACCATTTTTAGTTCCTCTCGATACTTCCAAGAGCTACTGGTTCCTTCCGACGATTCCAAGAGATGTTTTGTCCGAACCAGAGAGGCAGATTTCCTATCGAGTACACCTGTCATTCGCTAAAGTGGAGGAAATGAAAAAAAAAAAAAAAAAAAAAAAAAAAAAAAAAAAAAAAAGGGAAAAAAAAAGAAAAAGAAAAAGAAAAAGAAAATAAAGAGAGAAAGAAAAAACAAGGAATATAGAATACCCCTTTCCACATATACCACCCAGTAAGGACCTTAACCGAGTCACCCCAAATTCCCCCACCCTTTCTTGAAAAATTGATTAACGCCTTGTCAAAAATGTCGTCCGGGAACCTCCTCCTTCTCATTTCCACCTTGAGCGTGAAAAGAAAGACCCCTCCCATTCCATCTATCGTCGTCATTGTCCTTGCCCAATGAAAAAACGAGGTGACGACAACCATTTTTTGCCGTCTTGATGAGAAGGAATCGAAGCCCTCCAGACTCTACAACAACCGACCCTCCCTCAAGGGAACCGCTGATTCTTATGAGTAGCCACACATGCCACCTTACCTTCATCTTGTGCTACCATCAAAATACACCCAAGAAAATCCTAGATGCTTCCCTCATTTGTTTTTTCCAAAACCGGGTTCCCATCATATGACTGCTCAAACACTTTGACCATCTCAAGCGCTTTCAGCTTCGTCCCTACGTTCCCCTTTCTAAACTTGACGAAAATGGAAACGTCATCCACCATCCTCACACCATGCACCAAATTTCAATCGATTCCTAAAGATGTCAAAAAAGTAAATTCGTTGTAAACACACAGCAAGCAGGCCAGTGCTGGGCTCGATGACTTCCCCATCGGGATGCCCACTTCCTGGCGCAGCAATACCTGGGACGCGCTAATAAATGTATGCCGCAAATCAAAATCAATAAAGCTCGTAAGAGACTCGAAAGAGCGGTCCACACAACCTTCGTGTTTCTTCCCAAATCTAATTCTTGCCCCTTCACCTCTTTTTTTCACCATCATTCCCTTTGCACCCTCGCGACACCAGAAATCACAAATCCACCTAACCGCTTCCATCACAGAACTGTGCCGCAAATTGCAAAACATTTCCTTTACATCAAAACTAGCCCCCAGGATTCCTTCCCCCTCCCCCACATCCCTGCCAATCCTCCGAACCTCATCGGCCAAGCTCAGAGTGCTTTTTAAATTAAAGTTGGTTTGGCTTGGTAGCCCCCACACCATCTGATTCACCATTGTCGACACCCGCTTGTTGGCGACAACCGCATGCTCTGAATGAGATGGGCAAATCGGTCACCAACGCTGCACATCCTTGTGCTTAGGGATCGCGTAGGCTTTGCCGATCTCCCCTTTACCGTTCCATGCCCCTAACCGCTGGAACCCCCTCGCCTTGTATTCCCCCTCCATATCTCGGACCACCCTTGAATCCTCCTCGCCGCACCTTTTGAAGCCTATGCTGTTTGTGAACAATTTCCTCATTCCTTCATTGTAGGTGGTCGGACAGCAAACTAGCGTATCCCTGGGATTATGGTCTATTGGGCAACACACCAACCCCTTGAATCTGTTTTTCCATTCGTACGCTTGACGCTCTTCTATCCCAACACTCCCTTGATTATTCTTCACCAAGCACTCCCTAAGGGTCCCAATAGTATCCTTCTCCCATTTTACCGCTGGCAGCCTGCTATGTTCAAAAAACTTCTCTATCTGTTTACGCAAATCCCCTAACACAGTACAACGGTTGGGGCACATAATGTTTTTCGAGTTCCTTAGCCAGCTTGGCACCCCCTCAATGTCTGCCAACCTCGCGCACGTATGGCCATTCACTTTCGGCAGCCACTCACACGTGTCTATGCATGTGCAGGCAAGCTCCCCTTTCCTTGCTTCCGAACGGAAATTGTGCAGAACATCACCTACCGTTCTGTTTTTTGTCCAAACAACCCTCATACGCCTAATCAGCATGCTCTTCCATACGTCCTCCACATCCATACCTATCAACAATTTTGCACAAACCTGCCTAATCCCGGCTTTACTCACACAGTCGCCATACTTCACACGCACCACCAGTCTTTGCCGGACATTAACGCCAAATCGTCGCCTTATCACACTCGACAACAGTACCCTCAGTTGGAATCTGGTTCTTTTTTCGCCAAATCCTCTAATAGCACCAAAGCACAGACCAACCAGTCAAAATCCTTCGTACTTAACTCGGTCCTACTTCGTGGATTCTGTAGCAATTGCGCTAGTGGTTCCTTCAGCTTCTCCGTGCGCGAACAAAACCCCGTTATGGTTTCAAAAGTTACCAATACATTCTCACGGAACCATCCCTTCACATTTCGTAAATTCGCTCGCCCATAGACCGATGAGACCACAGAGCCACCATAACATTTTTTTATCAACTTCCAACCCCCAACCCAGATGTCACCTCCCCTACACTTCACCTGCATCAATCTTACATTTTCTCTCCAGTAGTGATCTAGAACATCTTTAAGTTTAACCGATGTCTGACCAATCGACACTTGGAAACATAGATGCGTTCGCCCCTCATTACGCATAACACCCTTGTGTCCATACCTCTTTCTTTTCCTGTTTCTCTCCCTCTTTCCTGGTCTTCTTCTTCCCATCCTTCCCCTTCCGCCTTTCGTGTTCAACGATGCGTCACGAAATCGAATTAGTGTCTTCTCTAGCTCCAATAAATCCCCCTCATCGCACTTACATAGTGGCAACGGGACATACCCCTCGACCCCTGTCCTCCTCAACCATTGGTCCATTGGTACAACCTATGGTTCCTCGCATCTGCCACTCCTTTCCTTCCTCTTTCAACCCTACTAACATGTTCCGACCAACGCACATCCAGCGTTCTCGTAGTCGAGCCTACGTATACGTCCCTATACCATGGCGAAATGAGCACATACACCAGCGGGCCATCCGATTTCAACAGGTCCTCTCTCCGACCCAGAACGTCCGTTAAGTAGCCTTGAAACTTTTGCCCCCACGGTAATGCTCCTGAAAAAATCAACAGGATAACCAGCATCTGGAGCATTCTACATAGTGTTGGGTTACGTATGCTGAAGACACGCTCACTCCCAATCTGCGCTGCTAATTTCCTTAGTGTCACGTCCGGGTACCGTCATTAATAATCTGACTGCACCTCATGCACCTCCACGAAATCGTCACTGGTTCCATCCCCCTCTACCTTTTCTTGATCCGGTTTCTCTCTTGCCATACGCATCCTTGCTGAGTCGAAGCTGCCAAACACATCAATCACCCGCCGCTCCACGATTTCCTCCACCGTGACGTCAATTTTCTTGTACGTAATCCCCATCTTTTCACAAATCTCCATCGGTTGCGCCTTATTCTTCTTACCCAATTCCTTTCTCTGCTCTTTGATAAACTGATATCGATCATTCACCTCCTTCGCATTGCTCGAGATTCTTCCTGGCGTTGCCTTACACCTGCTCTTTTTCACACCCTGTTCACTCGGCTTCTCTGCGACATGCTCCAATCGAACCCGGAGGTTGCTAACCGGAGTTGCGGCTGCTTTGTTTGCGTTAATAAGTCGCTCGGCCCTTTCCTTCTGCATTACTGCTTCAGCCAAAGCGTCCGCCTTCATTTTTTCAGGACGTCAACTTCGTTCAAAGTAGCTTGATATTTGGCACGCAGATCTTCTAGTTCCCTCATGCTACTCGTTCCACCCAAACCCTCCTGAGCAGTCCTTGCCCTTGTGCGCCCTTGGTTCCCTTTCGTGGTGGCCATTCCTTGTAACGCAACCTGTCCTCGTTTGTTGCCTGGTCGTAGGGCCTCGCCCTTCCAGATCACCACCTCCTGATCAGCCTTCTCTGTTCGTTTCCTTAATTGCTCATTTTCCAGAGCTAGCAGTTCAAGCCTCTTTTCTAGCCCATTCCTCCCCAGCTCCGCCTCCCGTCGTATCTCATCCATCTCGTGCCTCAGTCTCGTTACCTGATCGTCAACCCCTACTGCTGCCTCCGTGGTTTCCGTGTATCTCTGCTGGCAACACGAACCGTGGTTCGTAGATCCGGACCAACCGACGTCCTTAACAAGTCTCCCTCCCGCCGACGTAAGTCTTCCAGCTGCCTTCTTGCAATCTCTCTGTCCGTCTCTCCCTGCATCACGATCTTGCCTTGACTAGTTGATGCCGCCTGTTGCTGCTCCATTTGCTTCTTCAATTTGTCAATCTCGCCATCCTCCTCCTTCCTCTTTCCAAAGTATACCTCATACATACTCTTAAGTTTTGCCTCCATTTGAGCTCCTATGGTCTCTTCCAGCTCCTTACATTCCTTCTCCCGAATCTCCCTGTTCTCTTCTTCTTCACGCTTCCTGTTTGCTTGCTCCTCCCTTTCCTGCCGTTGTCGGTCCCGCGCGTCCAGCCTTCCGACAATCGTTTCGATCTTTTCAACCCTCTCCCCCATTCTCGGGTAGTAGTTGTTTGACCTTGAAGCCTGGTATTGTGTCGGCTGAACTTGCCCTCCCACACCAGGGGGCGCCGACAGCGTCAGAAGTGGTTGCACCGGCTGTGTATTAGCCACCGCTCCTGAATAGTTGTTCACTCCTCCGCCATGCGGGGGATTGGGACATTCCCATCCGATGTGTCCGGCCATGCTGCATGCGTAGCACGTTGGTATGAAACCTGACATTCCGACCTATGGAAGAGAAAAAATAGAGTAAGGAAGAAAGAAAGAAAGAAAGGAAGAAAATAAGAAAAGAAAAGAAAGGAGAGACGCACTAAAGCAACGAACAGCGGTAGCGTATTTGGTCAGCGTAGCCACACTAAACGTAGTACTATCTCTACGTAGGTTACCATGACAAGTGATGAGGATAATTCCTCGAAGATAACATCCCACAATATCATCACATCACTGCGCAAGGGAGCGGAGTGGAGAGAGAGAAAAGAGGGAGAGAGGGAGAGACACACACCCGCACCATAAGTCATCAAAAAAATATATCATTGTTACCCAGACGTGACAACAGCCATTTCGAAACCAAAAGAAATTGAAGCTATGGATGAAAATTTTGGCATGCGACCCTACATGTTTCGGTCGGTCGCCGTACCGGCTTCATCAGGGGTCTTTAGTCTCTTGACTGACTTCGTGTGCTAAGACCTGACTAAATAGGAATCGCAAAAAAGGCTCTTAAGAGAAACGGCACTTCGTCAACACCGCCTTGCGTCCGGGCACCTCGTCAGAACCCTATCCAAAAAACTCAGTCCTAACCAAATTGCAACCTATGCATATCCCACTCATTCATTCCTCTAGAAACCAGGCCTACTCCGACCCTTGCTACTACGGAAAAACAGCACCTGACCCCCTTTTTTTGCCAAACCGCCGGGTCCAATTCCAACCCCACGCACCTGTCCTGCTATACTGCAGAAGGAAAAAGTATCGAAACATATTTTTTATGCATACCACCGTTTTTAGCTCCTCTCGACACTTCCGAGAGCTACTGGTTCCTTCCGACGATTCCAAGAGATGTTTCGTCTGGACCAGAGAGGCAGATCTCCTATCAATTTCATCTGTCATTCGCTAAAGTGGAGGAAATGAAAAAGAAAAAGAAAAAGAAAAA
>BFEA01001180.1:56000-71544 GCA_003427395.1 Chara braunii
TTTTTTTTTTTTTTTTTTTTTTTTTTTTTTTTTTTTTTTTTTTTAAGATGATTGTCTCACCCCTACGGTAACCCCAGCTTCATGTTGATCAACAGCCCGAAATTACTTCAAATCCTGCTCTATTTAAACCACCAGTACTTCCTAGAGTTGTGCCCGTTACCGCGCCATGATTTTAGGAAACATACGGGCTACTACAGGAGCGCCCAAATTCATGCGGCTAGAAACGTTCTACTCTTTTTTTCTTTTTCCACGGCCGCCGATAGCTGGGCCAAGTACTGGTGGTTTTATTATGAGCAGGCACACCCCTTTTTTCGCATCGTGATCCTGATTTAGATAAGCCAATCATGCATGCGGTAGCTTCTTTTTTTCAAAAAAGGTCCATGTCGTAGTAGAGGGTGGATGCTAGGCCTAGAGAGGTGCCTGTCGTCATACTCAACCAGTGAGGAGGTCAGATGGCTTGTGACAACCCCAAGGACAGTCTTCCTCCAGCCTGAGGGGGCATCATTCGTGACCTGTTATATCCTAATCTTATCGCAAGTCGAGCCCTACAGCAGTGCGACCCAGACCTCTCTATCTAGACCTAGACCTACACCAACCCGCGCCTTCCGAGGAGTAGCAGACACATGTGGACACCCCGAAGACTTGAGGACGACCCGGGTACAGGAAGGGTCACGGATATATTACCCGGTCATTCCCAACCTGTATCACATCGTGCAGACTCTATGGGCAGCGAAGCCACCCTTCTACATCAATGCGACAACCCTCCCTTCCCTGCAGCCTAAGATGACACCTTACCTAGAAGCCCTTCCCGAGACTCAAGGCCCAATCGACCCCTCAGTGGGAACTCAGCTCGACACTCATCAGACCCCCAAAGGCCAACCACTCAAACAGCCCTCCCCCAAAACCTAGCTACCAGCATACTACAACCATGGACCTAACCCCTTGGGTGGTGCACAGGCAGTGTCTGTCACATTATAAACTTACCCTGCATTAGCCCATTGGCGAGGGGAGTGTGCGAATGGTTGGGCGCTATGAAAGTGCGTAACGGCGGACGTGCGCGAGGCCATGGAGTTTTGAACCCACGACCTCAAACCACAATGCGCATTTCTAGCCGGTGCTCTAACCACTGAGCCACCACTGGCAGGCCATTCCCAATAGCTTCATGGATGAGCAGTCCACAGACATGCCTGTGGATAAACAGATAAGCAGTTCAAATCCCACTGTGTTAAAATAACTTTTGAAAACGAAAAAGGTTGTGCAAACCCTGCAAGCAATGAATGACCTTCAATAAATGACGGCTTCCATTCTGGTAAGGGCCATTTTTGCATTTTTGAAATGATCCCCTGCAGGGCACTTTTGGGCACTTTTGTAATAATTTGGCTTTACATTCATTTCGGCATTACTGCAGACATGAAGTACAATCATGCATGCATGTTTCCTTTGCAAAAAAATGGGATGAACTTCAAAATAGAAGTGTGTATATTCTGAGGGAAACTGTGAAACTCTGTTGTTGGGATATATCCGAGGTACCTTCACTTCTCTACCCTACACCCAAATACAAGGTACGGTAATTATACCTGTATTTGGGCCAACTTTGAGTCTAGATGCAGCAATAATGACCGTACATCGTATTCGGGTGAGGGCGGTAGTAGCAACTAGATGTTTTCCTGTTTTATTCTTGCAGCTCCTCTTCTTTCAAGTTTAACTTAGGCCATAGATGTCAGATTGGCCCAGTTCCGGATGCCTTCAAAGCTTTCAGAATAGTTGTATTTGGGGCAACTTTGAGTCTACATGCACTTGTAGCTGTATTTGGGGCAACTTTGAGTCTAGATGCACTCACGGCTGCCCACTTTCAGAACTTGGTTGCAAGCACTGAGCTGAACTTTTCTGAGCCAAATCCATCTGACTGCAGTGAGTGCAAAATTAAGTCAAAAAACTGTTGTGAGAAAAGTTGTTCTGTGGGCATAACCACCCTTAGTAGGGATAAAACTGTCAGCAGGCAGCAGCTTACTGGGTGAAACTGACATTTTGTTAAAACTGACATTTTTTCTAAGTTCATGAAATTGAGTGTACGAAAACAAACAGTGTTATTTAGCGTTTTTTGGTCCCCATGACATCGGACTATCTGATGGTCGGGCGGTGTGACGAAGCCCGGTGATTGGACCCTCGGATGTGGTTTGACGGTACTTTACGTTGAGATACATCAGATGGACAAAGTGAGACAAGCACTTGCTCACCCAATGAGCAATGACATTTCGACTGAGTCCAGTTTCATGAAGTTAGGGAAAAATGTCAATTTTAAGGAAATGTCGGTTGTGATTTTTGGCATTTGGAGCAAAATAAAATTGGAGGTAATTCTACATGGAGCCTAATTTGCCCTGTTAGGACTGCATCATGCGAGATCCCATAGTCTTTTCACGGAGAGTTCATGAGATGGACCTTCTTCTTACTAGAACTGGCTTTTAGTTAACATTGAATTATTTTGCTGGCGTGGCGAAATTGAGCATCGACGGGTATTGTGATTTCATCATCCTCCAATGAGTGAACTGACCATGTTGTGGTTTAATCAGTCTCCAATGAATATATGCTAATCTGGTCGTATAAGCGACTAGATACATCCAAAAGACTCAATTGAGAGCATGTAAGATGAAGGTATTGCGTCCTACGCTCTCAATTGAGTCTTTTGGGTGTATCTAGTCGCTTTATTCTCGCTCGGCTGTCGTTTTGTGCCCTCCGCTAGGCCGTCGTTGTTTCTGCGGACGAACATCTTGGAGGTGAGCCATCCGAAATGCAGTGTGAGGTCACCCACTGCATTTGTTATTTCTGCGGGCATAGCCCGCACCGCCCGCACCGCCCACACCGGGGGCACTTAGCCAGTTTATTTTAACTAAAAGGCAGTTCTAGCAAGAAGGTCCATCTGATGAACTCTCCATGAAGACTGTGGAGTCTCACATGATGCATTCCTAACACTGTCAGGGCAAATTGGGCTCCATGTAGAATACCTCTAACTTGCTCCAAACGCGACCAATCACCCAATAAGCTGCTGACACTGATGACAATTTTCTACCTCTAAAGGTGCGGCGTCCATGTTACATCCGAGATCTGGCCCAAATCGCTGAAATAAGAAAAACTCAATTTCGTCATGCCAGCAAAATATTTCAATTTTAACTAAAAGCCAGTTCTAGTATATTATGTACTACGGCCCCCCAAACGAAATGAAACGAAACGAAACGAAAGAAATGAAAATGTTGATTTCTGAGCTCTCGTGAACCCTTTTCTCTGGAAAAAAGCTTCGGTTTGCTGCAATTGCCTCACAATGCTCATCTGCCCACACGGGTTGGCCATCATATCAGAGCGGAACCATCAGCTTTGCCAAGAGCTACCTGGCCGACACAAAAAAAAGAAGAATTCAAAGTGATTTGGACAGTAGTATCAGATTGTGAAACCTGGCCCCACATCTGAGGGAACCCAAGAGGACTTTGAAATTATTAAACTTGCAGGCTGGCGGTGGACGGTTTCTCACGACCTTGCACGAACATCAATGTCTGGGACCACACACTATTCTTTTCCCATGCGTGAATTTTGCGAGCTGAGAGAAGGTTAACCGACCCCGCGATTTTCAACCTCATTTATAAGAAAACCAAAGGGCTAGGGGTGAAAAGTGAGGGTACCTGTTAACCATTTGTGTGCGAGCTAGGGCGGCCATCATGTTGCAATGAGCGAAACAACCCAGTGTTTATGTCATGTGCTCACTGACAGTCCTGTGGCAAGGCGCTAAGAGTTGTTATCGTGCTTCAAGGAGTTGTATAATATCAGGATCAGTGGAAGGGGTAACCGTTGTGCCCTCAGCCCTGCCTGCCTGTGGCCTCCGCCTTTGACAGGATCAGGGGTTGTGCCCTGCCTGCCAGTGCCTGCGGCCTCGGCCTTCGACAGAATTCCTCTTCGTGGAGTATATTTGGGTTGAAATCTGAAAGCGGAATTTTGAATCATTTCCTGGATTTCATGCTTGTTACAAAACTTTTGGGCTTAAAATTTGGGATTTTAGGTTTTTAACCCTTTTAGCAGAAAACAAATGATTGATAATATCTTTCAAGATTCAACGTTCACAAGTTCTGGCATAGATGGAGCAAGTAGTGCCTTATATCATAGATGAACCAGCTTAGCCTACCTTATTTGCCAAAAGCAAGTTATACCTTAGATGCTGCATGATCCTGTACATAACTTTCAGACCTTATATCATAGATGAAAGAGCTACTTTCTTCACCCGAATACAATGTAGTACGCTCATTATAGCTGTATTTAGACTGAAAGATACCCCAAATTCAGCTATAAGGACCGGACGTTGTATGTGGGGGAAGAAGGTAGTGGCTGGTGCATTATATGTGTGTGTGTACCCTTCAGAATATGAAGTCACCACATCTTTCCTAAAACCGTCAATCGTCGCCGGACACCCAATTCTTCCTTGACTGGATTAGGGCCTACTAGGGAAGTATGCCTAGTGACAATGCCTTCTACAACCATCTGCGTCTGATGGCTCCTGACAGTACGTCTACTGACAGTGCCTTCTACAGCCATCTGCGTCTGATGGCTCCTGGCAGTGCGCTCTACAAAGTTACATCTGTGTCTGACGGCATACTCACGATAGCTTGAGTGTGAACTGTGAACCTCTTGGCATGGCTGTCTGGTTGATTGTCTGCTGGGCAGCAACTGCGATCACAATGATGGCACAACTCAGTAGAAAAGCTGTCCTGGGGTTAGCGGTACCTCAACTAAGACCGTCGGGAGCTACCATGAAAAGTATCTGGCCTCACGGTGAGTGCTTGCTTTTTTTTTCTTCCTTTTTTCGGGAAAATCATGTGGCATCCATCCGCTGTCATAGGCATGGCACCCTGGTCAGCCAACAACCCACCATGATCTCGTACCCAGCCCAAGCAACAATGATCCCTGTCGTCGCGCACCTGGCATTCCTACCAGCAAATCGTCACCCCGTCAACTCAGCTTCTTCTCTGGTCTGCCCAGATCCTGCATCTCATTGCAGCGATCCGACGCTCGATCTCGGAAAGCCGCAACAGACCTGTCAGGACCGTCCGACTCGCTGATCACCACTGAAGCCTAGCCACCACTCCTGGCAAGCTGGCACTTAGCATGCGAGAGAGCAAAAAGGACGCACTATAGTTGCAAAGGAAGCACAAGAGGAATGGCAAAGACAGATAAAGGAGGGGAAGAAGAGGGAAAACAACGCTCGTAGGGACCATGCTGATCCGATCAAAGTGATCATAGCCAATCGGATTGCGGAGTGAGGGGTTCTGAGCCTATCTACTACATGCTGCCATCCGGCTTCTACGGTCACTTAGGATTGACAAGATCCTTTTCGAGTGTGGACGAAGGCAGGAAAACATGTTACAAGCGTCGAGCGATGGTGTAAGGCAGGACCAAGATTCAACAGGATCTAGACGAAGAAGAAGGCGCGAAGTGGGGGAGAAGAAGACAGTAACTGTTATAGTTTAGTGCTGAAGGTGCAAAGGAGGAGGATAATGACCACAAGGAAAGAATCCATGCAGGAACACGTGCGCAGAGGATGCATTCACGGAAAACGTAAAGGCACCAAAACAGTTAACGCAAAATGTCTGTGAAGGCTGTGCCTAATTCGAACAGCCAAAGTGAAATTGAAAAGTTTGAAAAGAAATTCTGAGATGCTTGCTAAGGACCTGGTGCGTAAAAATCCTACGCCGATTCCTATTTTTTCATCTCAAAATGAAAATTCACACAACTTGCGAGGGAATTTCAAAAGTCACAAAAAGAATATGAACTCAAAAAGATTTACCGACGCAAGCCACCCATGGACACCCCACTAAAATCGAAGCTTGCAAAAGTACGTCGAAACCCGGAAGACAAAATCAGAACGTAGTACACAACCCCTTCAAGAAAAGAATATCGAAAGGGGTATAGGAACCAGACTGAGTGCAAACACGTACTAAGCTCATGTGTCACAGCATGATCGTGATCTATCTGGCTAAACAAATGGCTGAGCTCCAAGGGGACTTTCCTAGTCTGAAATTCTCTGAATCCAACCTGAACCACCTGGGCGTTTTCTTAAAGGGAACAAACTTCAAAAAAGAGAGCGACAACTTTTACCAGGTTTTATTTCCCGTGTCCCTTCTGTTTCAGCTGGGGACTTCCCGAGCTTGCTCCAAGAGGCTCAGCTTCTTCTGCTGCTTTTTCAGTCAGGTGTAAGATCTGCAGCACTCCCTGGGGGTCTGCTCTATGATTTTCCAGGGATAGGTAGGATAAGGGGGTCTGTGCTCACCTCATGGTGGTTGTTCGCTGGGAGACAAAAGTCATTTGGGTCCCAGATTACTTTCCAGGCGGAGGATGTTCCTCGTCCAGCCCCAGTTCATTTGAATTGGTCTTCCCGAAACGATCCGCCAAACACTGAAATGGGCCAGCGGAGAGAGTCATGAAAGAGTCTTTCTCACCATCCTTGCCGGTTTGTGGGACTGCTCTCCTCTCAGTGAGTGCAGTTGAGTTTATGAGATGAAGCAGAGTGTTTGGAGTGCCTGTTGCACTACTATTAGGGAGCCCGCTTGGTTGATGATGTCTGCGATGAGGGCAAGTGGTTCCCTCTGGTCGCTGCTGGATTCGAGGCGTCACCTGGGGGTGAAGAACTGGTCAATGTGGCTGCCTGATCTTTGTCTTCGATGTGATGTTTCACCTAAGGAGGCGGTGGCAGCAACAGTGTCGGTGCTTGTTAGGAGGGCGCAAGGGCTGGCAGTTCCTTTCCATCAGCCTGTGTTATTTGCTACATTGATAGCTCCAGCAGAGGACCAAGGACTTGGTCCCTGAAATGTGCGCTCTGTGAGTCCTGTAGTGTTGGCAAAGTCTGCAGTGCGAGTTGTGGCAATAATGCCACGGTGTGTACAGTATCTGCCTTCACTCTTCGTTGCTGTATTTGTGTGCGGTTAACCTCTAGACTAAGTGGCCAAGGAGGACAGGAGGCATCGAAACAGACACTTCCGCCCAGGCACCTAGCTGAGGATTCTGTAGTTGTACTGCCAGTGACTTTGTCTGTGTGATCCTACCGATCGGGGCTTGATGTGTTCGTGAATCTAAATTGAGAGAGATATACATATGCAGAACAATACAACAAGATGTCTCAATATACCAAGCCCGTGTCAGAGCAGCCATCTTTTTTTTTCCCTTTTTTTTTTATAGAGGTAAGTACGTTCATGCCACCTTTGAGTATCGAATGGGCAAAAAAAACACGAGCCGTCAAAGAAAACCACGCCGAGTTCGAAAAGGCAACGGAAGTACCAACGGTCGTGGTGGTGTCAGACCGGTTGTCATATTTACAGGAGTCGGCCGTGGTGTCAGAGGGGTAACAAAAGAAAAAGAAAATGCCCAACAGATTCTTTTGGGCTGAAATCGCTCATTTCGAGTTGGAGCGTGGTTTCCTTGCCGCCACGAGTTTTTTTTTGCCTTTAGGGTTTCAAAACATGCCGCGTCCGCCGTTGTTTCCTTTTTTTTTACTCGGACCCAGGGTACTAGGCAAGGTGATGAGAGAATCCCCACCTAGTATCCCTCCACCGGGTGCCCCAATCTCTTGGTGGGGGGCTGCACCTGCTGGAAAACGGGTCCAGCGTCCCACAAGCATATGTGTGGTCCAAAGGTTTGAATTTGGAAAGTCTGGGTCCCGGAGTAAAGGAAATGTAGCATGATGGTAGCTTGAGGTGACTCAGACTGAGACAGTCTGTAAATCAACCTCTTCATCCCTCCCATGGGTGCAAGATCCACAAGCAAACAAACTAAGTCTGGTGATGTGCAGTGCGGAGCACGAGTCTTCTGAGCGGGCCGTCGAAAGGCAGTTGAGACATCGGGGGGCACCGACGACTCTACGAGTCACCTTAACCTGGGAGGGGTGCAAATCACAACTACGGTCCATCTCCGGACTGCAGATCGATGAGTCACCTTAACCTGGAAGACTCGTGCTCCAGCGCCCCAGCCTGTGGCCTGTAGTTGTGATTCTGGAGTTCTCCTCGTGAGACTTCCACCAGGGACAGCGAGTGGGGTGGAAACGGGTCCAGGAAGTCTGACGCCTAGCTGCAACAGTATTCTCTCCGTCTAAATACAGCCACTCTCCCGTAGAACCATTCCTATGGCGGTAACTACAGGAAAACTTGATGCATTTGTCACTCTGATTGAGAGAGAGATACATATGCAGAATAATACAACAAGATGTCTAAGGAATCATCCATAACACCACACAGCAAAGTAAATGATGGTGAAAGAAGCATTGAGAAATTCAATTTAAGACGGAAGAAAGACAGAGAATGATACTGGTGATGCAGTGGACAATATCTCGAAATATGTCTCGGCATGCCGCAGTTATAGCAAGTCCGTGTCGGAGCAGCCATCCTGAAGCAACACTGGTAGCAACAGTATTCTGTGTGTCTTAATACAGCCACTCTTCATAGTGGTTACTATGGGAAAAGTTGATGTATTCGTCAATCTGAATTGAGAGATATATACATATTATGCAGAACAATGCAACAACATGTCTCAAGAATCATCCATAACACCACACTGCAAAGTAGATGATGAGTGAAAGAAGCATGACGATGGAAGAAAGAC
This sequence comes from Chara braunii, assembly GCA_003427395.1. Classification (NCBI taxonomy): domain Eukaryota; kingdom Viridiplantae; phylum Streptophyta; class Charophyceae; order Charales; family Characeae; genus Chara; species Chara braunii. The sequence goes on from BFEA01001180.1 coordinate 64,629, forward strand.
AGAGAACGATACTGATGATGCTGTGGACAATTTCTCGAAATATGTCCCGGCATGCCGCAGTTATAGCAAGCCCGTACCGGAGCAGCCACCTCGAAGCAACGCTAGCAACAGTATTCTCTCCGTCTAAATATAGCCATTTTTCCGTAGTGTTATTCCCATGGCGGTTACTAAGGAACAAATTGATGTATTTGTCAATCTGAATTATTGAGAGAGATATACATATTATGCAGAACAATACAGCAAGATCATGTCTCAAGAATCATCCATAACACCACACAACTCCTGCAGCACCCTTACATCATATCCCTCCTTTATAAGAACGTTGGAGCACCAGCCAGTGATCAGTTTGCTTGAGAAGTTCGTCGCATACCTAGCTTCTTCATTTTGAACCTCTTCTGTGCTGGTTGCAATTATGGTGATGCCTTTTTTATGGAACTTCTGCAGCACCCTTACATGTGGGTCTTTCAATCCACTTCTTTCATGAATCCTGTCATCCAGATGATCCAATGAATCAAGAAAGGGAAAACTAGGGTGCAGTCACGGTTTCAGTTTGGAAATGCGCTTCAGTCACGATTTCAATTGAATGTTGTGTCAAAGCGAGGACAATTGTGAATGTATGCAACTTAGTATTAGGGTCCCGTGGGGATGTGTTGTATTTGAGGGATGCCTGAAGTGGATTTTAAACTGAAATCGTGACTGTGCACTAGTTACCCCATAAAGAAATCCAGAGGGGAGTACCTACTCATCTCTTCAAGTTCCTCCAACTTGAAGGTGGCTTCCCAAGGTGTCTTTGATGGACAGCATGAAGGTGGTCTGCCTCCCTGAGGCTGAATCTACCAGTTTGTGAAGCAAGGGAGTGCCACAAGGAACACCGAACCCTAGAACCTTTGGCCTAGAATTTCATCACCACAGGACGGTGCTGTGATGCCCAACCTCACGCCCGGCGCGACTTCCTGATCGGAGTGAGAGTGGGCCTGGAAGTGCGAAAAAGGGGTGTGCCAAGGATTTAAGGAAAGTGGGGGTGGAGTCCCAGGTCGGAACTGAGGTCTCCTATGCCAAATTTCAGGGATATGAATGCAAGTGGATAGGCGTGGGACGGGGTCCTGTTTTAGGCTTCGGGGAGCGGAACCATCACCTCCGTTGGTCCCGTCATCTGGGGCGGATCCGTATCCGGTGTACTGCAGGGACGCTATGGCTATCTCACTGGTTTAACACCTGTCGACGACGAGTATCACAGGTCTCTGAGTCAGACGTGGCTGTTCTCAGCCGGAGATTGTGCTCCCGTCGTTCGACTTCCGAGCGAGTTCGCTGGATGAAACCGGACGCTCGGTAAGCGCGGTCCTGCAGGCACTCTGAGCACGGGGGTTGGGGTCAGTAGGGGGCGAGTGCCCGCCAGGGGGCGATGGTCAAGCAGTGAAAGGGCAATATATGGTGATAGGGAGGGAATTCGGTTTCCAGAATAATAATTCCAGGTTCCGCGATGATCTGACACGTGTACGGGCTGAGATACCCGGGGCAGTGGGGAATACGCTCTAAGGCATGACCAATATCTCACTTCTAAATACGCTCGTTTCCTGTCGAGCATAGAAATTCCAAGGGTTCCGCCCTCAATTGTGTAGACAGACACACATGCTCCCAATACTCTCAGAATTCACGATCCCTCAGACACTCGCGGTCAGTGATTCGGAACGGAGTTTCTATATTTGTATTGCAGGGTGGGGCGATAGTCCAGACATTCGGGGTGCTTGGTCGGGAGCCGAATCAGGGCCAGAACTTGCAGACACGCGTGTACACGACGACCTTCGACCGGACTTACACGTGCGTGCACAAGATCTGTCTGTCAAACAGGCTGGTAATTGCCAGTAACTCACAACCTTTACATGTGTACTGGCACGTTAGCCCGAAGATGGATGATCGTAACGTGAATCAGGCATCTAACGAACTAGCATGCGTATCCAATTCAGATTCAGACAGAGAACCTTCAACATCCATGCATCAAACTCCAGAGGTCCCGGTCGTCAGAAGACATATATGGACTGAGCGTAGAGGATCAATCAACCAAGTTAACATTTCAAACAAAGAAAGGATGGGGCGAGGAAGAGAATCACACATCACTTTATAAGAAAAAGAAAGACTCGAGAATGATCAATCCAAAAACAAAAACGGCTTGCACCATGTATTGAAGTCACTCAAAAGAATTGAAGAAAAAGCATCAAGGAGGAGATTACAGTTACATTTGTGTTGCGCCAAGAAGAGGCTTACAGTTACATGTGAGATTCAAGGCGCGGAAAGGCCAGAGCACAGATCCTGACGCGGCAGAGCGCACGCAAGCAAGAAGCGTCGCGCAGTTGTCAGCAAAATTGCGATGCACTCAAATTCCTAGCCTAAATTCTATTTGCAAAAAAAAAAAATTGAGAAACGAAATCCTGAGAGCCCGCGGGGCCTCGACATCAGTTGAAAACTTAAAAAGATATTCCCACACGACGATCACGCCAAAATTCTTATTTCCCACAGCAGAACAAGAAAGAAGTTATGGCAACAGTTATTTTCCACACTCGCCAAAACGCGATCATCTACCAACCGCTGTGGGGCCACCCATTTTCAAAAAAGCGGGGGCATTCATGCGATTGGATGGACCCCTCTTGATCAACCCCCGAAGTAGCGTCGTGCAGAAAGTCGCGGGGTTACAGAAAAAAGACGAAAAAGTTCATCAGAGTGTGGGTGCGACACTCATACCCACATCTGTGGTGTGCCAACTGCGGTACCTGAACGAACTTCTGAAGCTCTGAGTATTGCTATTCATGCTCTTTCGATCTCTAACGGTTTTAAAGGTACTTTTTTTTTTGGTTGTTGGGTGATTCATGGAATCTATCGTCGTCGAGGCCCTCCCACTTTTGAAACTTGTTGTCTTTTCGAACCTTTTCGTAATTTCTCGCCAGCAATCCACAAATTTGTGTAGGACTTATGCGCGCCTTAGTGAGCGGTACTAAGCGCGCTAGGAATTTTGTTCGACAGTTGGGAATTCTGGAATTTGCGGTCGTACTTCCCGCTGACGTGTCCTTTCTTGCAAGTGAATAGTCCTAAATTCACCCTTGAAGGCCCTATGAATTTTCAGTAGGGATCTGAATAGGCGTAGGATTTTCACGTGTCCAATTTCGCGCGCAGATTTCATTTTTCAAATTTTCAATCTTGAATTAGTTTAGATCTAGAATGGATGGAACATAATTGTTTTGGTGCCTTTTTGTCTCTGTGTCGGTGCCATGCATGCAAGCTTCACTCGCTTCCTGCTATCATGCCCCATGCCATCTTCACCTTTCTCTCCTTCGTGGCTTCTCCCTTCCACTCGTAACTATTTTCCGTTCCCTCTTCCTTCGCGCTTCTCTCTCTCTCCTGCCATTTGAATCTTGGTCCCGCTCTGCACTACTCTTTGCACCCTCCTTCTTCCCGCCTTCATCCCCATACAAGAACTCCCTACCGACCCCCCCCCCAAGAGTGTTCGAGCCATCAGACAACACCATGTAAGATGAATTAATCCCCTCATGCAGTGATCTGATTGGCTGTGAGAGAACTTGAGGGGATCAATATGGTTTTCCCCGGGCGATTAACCCTTATTTTCTCATCACTCTCGACTACCCACGCCCCATTCTTTGTCATGTTTTATTTCCTCCTTTGCAACTATAAATTTCGTAAGCGCATCCGAAAAACTCTCTCTCAACCCATCTGCCAATTTAAGAGAAGTCGTGGCTACATGACGTGTATATACGGGGAGTCGAAAAGTCTTGATGAGGTGAGTATAACTTTGCAAGGTTGTGCGTCGGGTGGTCACGACGGACTGCGGGATCCGGGCAAGTCGGTGTAGAAGTTGAGTTCGCGGGGTGAAGATCGTTGTGGTATGGTGGTTGGTATGTGGCGGTCGGAGTCGCTAGTACCTGGATAAGGAAGGTGTGTGCGTACGAGTGGTTGCATGGTTCAGGGTCTGTCTCTTATACACATGTATGGTGGTTGGTATGTGGCGGTCGGAGTCGCTAGTACCTGGATAAGGAAGGTGTGTGCGTACGAGTGGTTGCATGGTTCAGGGTCATGATCTGAGAGCAGAAAACTTGTGCGCCTTGATCTTTGGTTCCTCCTCTTATTTTGGAAGCTAACTCCATGGCGGATTGCCGTTTTGTTTTCTCGGATCTTCTTTTGTGCTCATATTAAGTCATTTTTATTCTTAGTTCTCTTCTTCGATCAAGCTACAACTCTGTCTCTCTTCCTCTCTCTCTCTCTTTCCAATATTTTCTTTATGAATGACTGAATATTTTGCCGACTCCCTGGCCTCTATCAATTCTTGAGGTCATGTCTCGCTTGTCTCGTTCAATTCGATTAGATCTAGCGAGGACAAGTATCGTTGAGTTTGAGAAACCAGCGAGCTCGGGTGTTCTTGCCAAGTCCCTCTTTTTGCTTCTTTGTATACGATGGTTATGCATGAGTGATCTTGTATCCTCACTTGTCTTCGATGGTCGCAACTCGTTGGGCAAACTCATAGGAAAATCAAAACACATCAAGTGCAAAGCATCTTTATGTATGCATCGATTGAGTTGTTGCTTTGATCAATGACATGTGATTGAATAAGGATTCTGTTATGATTATTTCAATGTATGCTCAACTGTATTTCTTTGCTCGCGAATGAATGATGGTTGTCTTCTTTATTGGATCAGGTTGCATAAACTCACGCCTCGGATCCACCTGTACTGTGGGCGAAGGGTAATGAGAACCTAACGTTGTGCCTGTTTACTCCTTCGATCGAATAACAAATTGAGTAGACATACACAATCGGCCATGCTTATATCATGTGGACCAATTATACCAATCCGATTGGACGCAGACTTCCTGTATCCCCACCGCGCTCGTTCCCGTATCACGAGGAAAGGACACGTCACGGTGTATGTGAGTGGGACGTACGAGAAGTTGTCGCAAAGATCAGAGGGCACTACTACTTTCCTCTTGAAACATGGTGTTCAAGATTCATAGGCGTTGTTTTGTCATTGTTGATACTCACTTTCCACGATACTCCTTATTATCGCCTTTTAACGAATTGATTGTCATCCTATGGACGGTGGTGGCACCTCATTGGCCCAACACTTTGTATAGCGATTGCCACCGCACCGAGCGTTATCGGGAAAAGGGGTTCCACTACCGGGGACGTGGCGAGGACGAACACAAGGAAAGGGCGATCAGGCTAAGGTCGTCCACATTGGATTCTGAGCTCTGTAACGATTGGCGCCGAGACTTAATTCGAAAACGAGATCCCACGTGCGTACCCCCGCCTTTTCATTTGAAAAGACGTCGAGCAGCCCGCATGGAAGTTCAGAGATACGTTTGGATTAAACAAACGTTTGAAAGTCGTACGCTCTATTTGTTTCCCCAGCGGCAACGGCCATTTCTCACTAAAACTGGAGCCACACGGGGGGGTTCAGTTCCATCTGTGTCCCCACACTCAATTTTCCAAAAAATTTTGGCACACCCCATTTTGTTGTTTGTCCAGGGCCTGTTCCACATTTTTAATCACTCCGACCATGAGACATCACAGGGCGTGAGGTTTGAATTGTCACACATCCAACCAAGGGTGAAAAACTATCCTACTATCCTAGAGTAATGACCTGTTTCAAGACCGGCCTCTTCAAGTTCCTTCGTGAACACCACCAACCAGAAGCTCCGGCTGCTCTCCACTCAATCCATAAAAGTTGTGCATCCACATCTTCAAGTGTTTGTCCTTCAAGCTTGATCCTCCTACTACTTTATAAGATGACACCACTGCACAAGTCTTCCTCAAGGTGTGCATAGTACTTGCATTACTCTTCATAAAACTCAAGGAAGGGATCAATTCTCCTCACCCGTTCCGTTCTTAAAGGCATATGACTATAGACTTACCAAGTGTTGCGCCTTAGTATGATCACGTCATTACATTCACGTCTCCATATCGACCTCGACACTTTTTAATGCCCTCACTCCCCCCCCAAAAAAAAGAGTTTATCGCCAATAGTGATGGGTACGCATGACCTCCTCTATTATCCACTTCCAAAATAAATTCATCTTCTCCCAAGCCATAGGAGGCGCTTGCTCTTCGTAGGACCCTGGGCTATGGTCAAAATTGCGATAAACTGCTGGCATATTTGCATGTTGATAGATTCACGGGGGTTTTGGTATCCTTCACAACCGAATAGAAAAAAGGAACAAAAAGTGGACCTTGAAGCATGTACTCAAGCGACTGCATTCCTCGAATCCTCGGTCTTTCGTCTGTGAGCGAGTGGACAGCTCAGCTATCCAGTGCCCTATATGAATGTTTGTGCACGATTTGGCTACCTAGCACTCTTCAACAAATGCCTGTACACACAAATAAACAGTTTATACGGCCCGTACGTACTCCCGTACGGCCGTACGTACGGGCCCCGGGCCCCGGGCCCCGGTACGGGCCGTACGTATGGACTTCGGGCCCCCCGTACGTGGCCTTCCGGGGGGGGGGTTGAGGGGGTGAATGGGCTGGGGGGGGGTCGGGTGTCGGGGCATACTCCCCCATAAAAAAATAAAAAAATATATAAAAAAAAAGATGTTTTTTGTTTTTAGTTGGGGAATCAAGGTGAAAAAAAAAAGAAAAAAAAAAAGAAAAAGATTGATTGATTGAATAATTGGTTGATTGATTGACTGATTGATTGATTGATTGATTGATCGATTGATTGGTTGATTGATTGATTGATTGATTGGTTGATTGATTGATTGATTGATTGATTGGTTGGTTGGTTGGTTGGTTGGTTGGTTGGTTGATTGATCGTAAAACAAAATTAAAAAAAAAAACGAAAAAATAAAATAAAATTCCTTGATTGATTGATTGATTGGTTTGCTGCGTGGGGGTCGCCTCCCCCCTGCGAACACACCC
>BFEA01001180.1:80515-118231 GCA_003427395.1 Chara braunii
GTGTCTGATGTTGGAAGCTGAGGAGGGGTTTAGTAGGCGGATGGATAGGATGTACCAGATTTTGGATGAGATGAAGGTGTTAATTACCATAGCTCCTGTCTCTTATACACATCTAGATGTGTATAAGAGACAGCGCCTGATGTTAGTGGCTGAAGTGGAACTTAGTAGGCGGATGGATAGGATGTACCAGATTTTGGATGAGATGAAGGTGTTAATTACCATAGCTCTTCCCATCAGTACACATCTAGATGTGTATAAGAGACAGACCCAGGGGTCCCGGACGTCCAACCCAGGTTTTTTGTTTATTTATTTTCAAATTTTGCATCTTTATTTTTCTAAAACAACTCGTACCCCTGCAAAAAACAGAAATTCATTTCTAAAAAATACAGGTGAACTCAGGGACCATATATCTGATGATAAAAAATGACCAAAAAAAAATCCAGCTTTTCTTTATATTTTTTGTTTTAGTTTTCTTGAAATCAAATTTAGTTTTTTATTTTTAAAAAATCCTAAACAACGCCAGATTCCAAAAAACAAAATATGGGGTTGTAGGGCTTAAAATTCCCTACCACTCCATTTGTTTATTTATGTTTTTGGCCTATTATATTATTCAGGAAAAATCCGGTAAAATCGGGTCCGCGGCGCGGACCCGGTAGGCCGCGGAGGCGGCCGTGAATACGTCCGCCCTCCGAGCTCGGCCCTGCGGACGCGTCCGTGGGTGTTTCATAGGGCACAGGAGCCCCGAAAGACGAAGACCACGACAAAGCCATCGACGAAGGGAGTGGAAGGGGTTGATGACGCGTTCATGGCACCCGTCCTCGACGTCGCCATCGCAAGGTGGGATAAGGTGGTTGTCGTATTTCCCGGAGAGACGGTGATGTGGGATTGGGGACGCGCGAAGGAAGGCGGGGGGGTTGGGGGCGTCGTGCATGTGCGTGTTCGTCGTGCGTGTTGTTTTCTCTCGCGCACTGCTGCTCTACCGTTACTTGGTTCGACACTCCTCGACAATCGTCGTGCCGTAGTGCACATATGTCATGGAACTTAGTGGGAGAGGAGGGCGGCGAGGGGGGGGGGGGGAGATGTTTCCTTTTGTGTTCGCCCCCCGCAGGCGTCCTGTGGTCACCAACACGTGGGATGATCTTGCCACGGGGATGGAGGTTGTCGCCAATGCGTTTTTGCAGGTGGAGAGGGAAGAGATGGAAGAGGGGGGATGTGGTAGAGGGTTGTGCTTCTGTCTCTTATACACATCTAGATGTGTATAAGAGACGGGTCCTGTGCTCGCCAACACGTGGGATGATCTTGGCACGGGGATGGAGGTTGTCGCCAACGAGTCTTTGCAGGTGGAGAGGGGAGAGATGAAAGAGAGATGTGGTAGAGGGGGTGTGCTTCGTTCGGTTTCGTCTCAAACATGTTAAGGGTATGTGTTAGAGATGCGGGTGGGGGTGGAGACGATGGCGAGGGGGGGGAGAGAGGGAGGGGGGGGGGGGGGGGGGGGGGGGGGGGTTGGTGATCGGTCGTGGTAGTGGACGTTTTCGTGATGGTGATCATCACCATCGTGGGTCGGTTGTCGTAGGGGTGTTTCATGAACCTTTCGTTTTCTTTATTTTTTTTTTTAAAGATGGCAAATCGATGTTCGAATCTGTTAAAGCGAACATGTAATTGTGTTGATTGATATTTGATAATGTCTACATCGTGTTGTCGCTTCCTATTTATTCCGCTTTCATTTGCATTCACGAATGTTATGGTAAGGGGGACGTAACGGGGCTGTCTCTTATACACATCTAGATGTGTATAAGAGACAGGTCCTTCGCTGCCAAATTTGACAAAGGGTGGTGAGAAGATGGGTGGCGAGGTCACTGGCCAGCACCAGTCTACGCCACGACCTTTGGCCTTTCGTGATGGTGATCNACATCGTGTTGTTGCTTCCTTTTTATTTTGCTTTCATTTGCATTCACGAATGTTATGGTAAGGGGGACGTAACGGGGTCAGGGATGCTTGCTTGAACATATGGTTGATGACAAAGTGAGGGATGTTCACACACGGCATTGCAAATATGCGAAGCAAAGATGCCAAAACAAATAACATACAACAACATCGTGCAATTATGTACTTTTCATTCATCGTCAAAGAAGAAGACAAGCCACGCAACATAAATAATTTACATGATATGTTGTTAGATTGTTGTGTTTCGTACAAAAAAAAGCAGGCGACGACACACTTTGCAAAAAACAAAGGCCTTTGAGGCAACTTCAATCCCAAGTTTTGGGAAACAGAACACACACGATGAAGACTCGACCACATCACCCAGACACGTCACCCACAGTGACACCATAGTACACGACAATTACGGTCGGCACATGCACGCGCGTCACGTTGCCCCCGCTGACTACTCGTTGGACTGCACCATCGCGATCAACCCCACGCGCCGACACCCTCCTGAACGGCGCGCAGTGCGAAACAAAACCGAACGAAACTTCTGACACACGCCGCCCCGTGCACGACAACCCACAGCGAAACAGTCGTCGCTGCTTCAACTCGCCATTTCTAGAAAACGGCCCCGCACACACAATGACCCCAACTCAGACGACCACCCCTTCCAGGACAATACACCTCCCGCATCGTCTGCTATGATTTCTCACCTGCTCCCGACGTCGTCCGCTCCGATTTGTCGCCACAACCACGTCATCGCAGTTGACCGCTCCGCACGCCTGGCCGTGCTCACTGCGCACCCATTCTCTCCGCTAGTGCGTCCCACAGAATGAGCGCATCCCCCGTCGACAACTCCATGCACATCAGCCTCAAGGACCACTGCATCCCAAGATCCACAATGCGACGCACACCGTCCGGCCCGACCTCCCACAGTGGATTATCGTCGAAGGGGATGTCCCCGTCGATGAGTATGTTGTGCTGAATGCAGACGGCAACGAACTGTTGCGGCAACGTCTCCATGTTCGTCTTGTGCGAGGGAAGGAACAACCTCCACATCCCCTTCAGTCTGTCGAAAGCCCTGTCAACTGCTCCCCTCGCCGTCTTCTGCTTGTTGTCGAAGTGCAACTCCGACGGGTGTTGTGAGAGACCGCCGTAGGGGACGACTACCCATTCGGAGGGGGGATAACCATTGTCGTTCAGCAGATACCCGTTCGTCTGCACACCGAAAGGCAGCATGACAGGTGGCCCAGTGAAAAGCTCCCCTGCCTTAGCGCGCGCCAATAAACTCGACAGGTGCACGATCCTCACGTCGTGGCAACTTCCCGGATAACCGATGAACACATCCAGCACGCGCAAGTTCAGATTGACAACAACCTGCGCCTGGACAGATAAACGTCGTTCTCTATCGTAGTAGTCCTCCCCGGGGCAATTCGCTGGCTTGTCGATGAAGATGTGGGTGCAGTCGATGCACCCATGGCAGTTAGGGAAACCCATGTCAGCGAAAGCGTGCAAGACAACCGCCTTTTGCAGCCCCGTCGGCCAGGATATCTTGTCGGGGTATGCACTCAGCAACGCCTCAGTCACATCCAGCACAGCCACCAACCCGGAAGATCTGCCAATGCCGAAGCTGCATGTCCCGTTCTCGTACGTCTCCCCAGACGCCCACCTGTACAAAGTGTACGCGACAATGTGGTCAGGCTGGAGGGGCTCCCTATAGAAAGTGACACGCCATTCAAGGGAGGTAGACAAAGCTTCCGTGATCTCTCGGAACACACGTGGCGACATGCGCAGCTTGTCCTTGAAGTAGTCCGCCGTCGCGTCGTCGCATTGCCGCAGATCCTCCCACGTCCCGTCTGTCCGTCGCTTCATCCACCACCTGGGCGTCGCTCTGGGAAATGCTCCACACCCCATGGCGTAGCACACCTGCAGCACGGCGTCGCAAATGGCACCACTGTCGTCTCCCTCCACATTCATGGACTGCAGCGTCCTCTTCCGCCATGCGCGAATGGCCGCTCTCATCCTCCCCTCGCTCCTCTGCAATTAACACCGGAAGAGGATGGCGTTCACGGCCGCTGCCACCGCCGTCCTCTCCGCCTTGCTCAGTGTGTTACGGCCCGCCTCCCCGTTCATGGCCATCGCCAAAACTGGTACTGTCGACGTGGGCATCGCGAAGTGCAGAAGACTCCACGTGTGTCGGGCCGCACAACAGCGTTGCTGCGAGTGACGACCGGAGTGCACAGCGTACACATCGACGACGAAGGTGAGCCTGCGAAGACGACAATGATGGCGATCGTGTGACGGCGTGTCTGCTGCTTCGGACGCGTACATGTACGTTCGCCGTGCCCGCCGACACGCAGCCGCCACCCCGTACCGAAACGCTTCCGCCGAGGAATGTTGCTGCCGTCAGCCGCAAGGGACACCCACGCCGCCGTCAGTCGCTCAAGGAAATTTGAATTTTGAATTTTGAACCCGGGACTGCGCTCCTTTTTCGAGCCATTTTTTTTTCCCCCCGCCAACTTTCGAATTCGCGACGCCCGCTCGAGCTGGACCAACGACGTCGGCACGGACACACCTTGCAGGACCAACCTCCTCCTCCCCCCCCCGTCCGCTTGTTGATATATGAAACTAGCCATGGAAGGCCCCGAGGAATCGTCCTCGGGGAACAATTCCGAGGATGAGTGGAACAACGGCGCGAATTTCCTCGGGCGACGACGGGAGAATTTCCTCGGGCCCCGAGGACGGCCCAAGGAGTGTCGAACGAGCCCCTCTTTCTTTTTCGTTTGCCGTTTGCCTGGCGCTGGTTTGCTGGAGGAACAGCAAAAGGAACCAGGCACGTGGTATGAAGAATGAAGACTGGAGCTTAAGGGACAGACCTTTCTAGACAGAATTGCGACGGCAAAAGAATGAGCCAGTGGCGGACACAAGCACCCACCACAAGGGTGTTGTTCTGCAGGGTATAGGGTTGCTCAGGCCTCCTACCATGACACAATGTCTTCCTGAAAAGCATAGGAACAGGAAAACAGTATATCATACAGGGACGCTGGACCCCGTTTCCAGCACAATGTCATGCTTTACATACTGCGTTGTACAGGGACGCTGGACCCGATTTCCAGCAGGTGCTGCTCCCCACTAATAGATGGAGCCTTCAACGATGGAGGCCACTTATTGGGGCTGCTCTTATCACCTTCAACACTGGAGGACACTTATTGGGGCTGCTCTTATAACCTCTATAAGTGACCCTCCGCCCCGACGTTCTCAAAGCAAAAAAAAACACAAAAAGGTGGTCCCGTAGGCCCAAAGCCAGGGTGTATATGACAAGGGCCCAGGCACTGGGGGCTGAAGTGGAGGGAGACAATAGCTGGCAGCGCCAGTGTATTGCGTTGGCCCTTGGGCAAATACTCCCGAGGAAAAAGGAGAGAGGAAAGTTGGTCAAACCTCTTTAAGATACCACCTTTCTTACCTCTACCCACTTGCAAAGCTCCATAGGATTCTTCCTGTGGGCCTCGCCACACCACTGTCAAAAGAAAAAAGTATGAGTGCATCTTCCTCAGAAAATGGCAAGATGCATCCGTTACTATGCATAGTAAGGGATGCATCTTACGGCTCTCTGATGGTACATGCACTTGAACTTGTCTCGTCTTGACAGTGATGATGTGGCGAGACCCACAGCGGCCATAGCCACACCACTCTGAAAATGTGCAAAATGTGCATGAACTTCCTGCTAGATCATGGCCAGATGCCCCTGCCATTTTTTTATTTTTTTTTTCACATTTCGAGAGTGGTGTGGCAAGGGCCTGTATCTCTTTCACTTCCAGTCTTCCATTACCTGTTCCATGCTGGGCAATCAAGTTCACCCACCATAGGAAGCCAGGAAGCCTTCGAAGTAAGCGGTGTCAATCCTCTTCGTTTCACAGAGAGAGCTGGCACCACAATTCTTGTCCAAGCATAGGCTACATGGACCACAATTTTTTATTTTTTATTTTTTCACCCGCCACAATCTGCAAGCAGAAGGCTTTTTTTCTTTTTCTGACTTTCTATTTTTGACAGTTTCATCATTTTTTTTTTCTTCAATTTGGACCATTTTTCTCGATTTATGTGTGTCATCCTTCCGCAAGGGCCCTTTGATCATTTTCAAGTCAATTGTTGCAAGAAGGGCGGACTTCCCGCCCACCTCCCCCCATTTCCCCCCCCTCCGCTCCCCCCTTAAAAAAAAGAGAAAGGTAGACTTCGGGCTGATCTGGAGGTGTTGGGCCCTGACAGGCCCCAAAAAAAAAAAAAAAACTAAAAAAAAACAACAACAACCAGATGACCAGGGGCGAGGTCCCACTAGCAGCGGGATAGGATAGAAACGAGTTTGTGGGGCAGTTGAGTGACCCCAATCCTGCCGTGCAGTAGTCGTGATCCCACGGTCAGTGTTTTACTTGTATTACCCGGAAAAATTAGGAGATCTTCGTTCCCCTCAGACAGCTTCCCGCCAGAATCTTTTCAATCGGTTGGGGGTGTGGCCAACCCCAAACCAGGTTGGGGTCCGCCTCAGCCCACTGGATGAGAAGATTTTCAGCATTTTACTTGCGGTTGTGCAATTATCTCATTGGGTGGAGCCCTCCTTCAATCACGGAGTATATGGAGGGTGTCAGGATCACTGCTGTCAGAAGTCGATTTTATTCCAAAAAAATGTGGCGGCTACTTTGTTCACTGTTTTTGCAACCACCACCATCAGATCAYWWRTGATCTGATGGCTGGGAAGCACTCTGCCGTGATTTCAGGTGGGAGGTCTCTGTTTCTTTTTTTTTTTTTTTTGCGTTTCTCCTGTTTTCTCAGCCCAGAAATTCGTAATGAACCTGTCGGGCCGCTGCCACTCAGTGTCACACTGGATCGGCCACACTCCTATCCGACTGCTAATGGGACCTCCCCCAGAAACGCAAAAAAAAAAAAAAGAAACAGAGACCTCCCACCTGAAATCACGGCAGAGTGCTTCCCAGCCATCATCTCACAAATGATCTGATGGTGGTGGTTGCAAAAACAGTGAACAAAGTAACCGCCACATTTTTTTGGAATAAAATCGACTTCTGACAGCAGTGATCCTGACACCCTCCATATACTCCGTGATTGAAGGAGGGCTCCACCCAATGAGATAATTGCACAACCGCAAGTAAAATGCTGAAAATCTTCTATCCAGTGGGCTGAGGCTGACCCCAACCTGGTTTGGGGTTGGCCACACCCCCAACCGATTGAAAAGATTCTGGCGGGAAGCTGTCTTTGCACGGACATGCCCAGTGTTAAGGAGAGGAGGAGGGGAATGAAGATCTCCTTCTTTTTTCGGGTAATACATGTGAAATACTGACCGTGGGATCACGAGTACTGCACGGCAGGATTTGGGTCACTCAACTGCCCCACAAACTCGTTTCTATCCTATCCCGTTGCTAGTGGGACCTCGCCCCAGAAGGCCATTCGGAATTGCCTGAGGCCGCCGGCGAGTTCAATGATGATATCTCAAAGCAGATTTGAAGCCTTTCTTTTTTTTTTTCTTTTTTTTTTCTTTTTTTTTTATGCGTGTCATCCTTGCGCAGGGACGGTGCTAATCTTCTCTGTATCGTTCCATTTTTATTTTTTTTTTATTTTTTTTTTCCTGTTAACTTCAGGCCAGGGAGCCTCACTTGAAGAGGTGATAAGAGCATCCCCTTCAAGTGGGTTCCTGTGTAGAAGACTCCATCTATTGGTGGGGAGCTGCACCTGCTGGAAACCGGGTCCAGCATCCCTTGAGCAATATTGTCCAATATACAAAGAAGCTGCTGAAAAATGGGTCCAGCGTCCCAAAATAAATGTAACGAATCTGATTCAGCCTCCTAATACTGGAATGATTAGTTACTTAAAATTCCTCCTACAACAGCTTAAGGCCGTGGGCCTCACAGACTGCCCAGAAAAGGCAGTAAGCAATACTCAATGCCGGGAAAAACTCCTGGTTACTTGAAGAGGAAGGAAGAAGCTAGGTATTCAAAGTAGAAACCTGCCAAACTGAGAGAGTGTTGCAGTAATTTATCGGACGAAATGAAGTGGAAGGGATGAGGGAAAACACTTTACAGAGAGAAAAGAGGTATGGGGGGGATGAGGGATCATGAGATATCCGGGGGGTGGTTCCATAGCAGCTCTGAGTAAAAAAGCTTGTTGTTTTCTGAGAAGTCTGCCCATTTGTAGGGCAGAGACCATTTCTGTCGAAAGGAAGCTCTGGCTGAGTCTATTGAAGGAGAAGCTTTCCTAATTTTTATCCAGTCTGCTGTGATATCCAGGCGGACAGCTTGCTTAAATTGTGCCAGTAGAGAGGGAAAAGAAGAGTTCGAGTTGAGAAATCTTCTATCCCTCCTTGCTATCCAGAGTTTAGCGTATCCCAAAAACCTCTAGCGATAACACACTCCCACCAGAGGTGGAGCCAATCTTCCAAGGAGGAGTGGGAGCAAGCATCACACAGTACAGAAATTTCCATGCCTTTCTCAGAACACCACATAGCAGTGGGGACACAGGAGTGTAGGTGCAACCACTGAAGGCCACCTAGTTTGGTTTCAAGGGAGGATAGGATGAGGTGGATGTAGAAGAGAAGCCATTTTGGGGATATCGGTTGGAGTTTGAGAGATAAAGCTCTACGTTGCCATCCGAGAAGGAGGCCTGCTTGAAGGGATTGGGGTTTTGAGAGAAAGTTGTAACCTGTCTTGGCAGAGTAATCAGAAAGAGGAAGCTTTGTGAGAGAGTTATCAGGGGCTGTTACTATCCAACCATACTCGCAAACATCCACCTTCCAGTCTTTAAGTGGAATCGCTTCCATGATAATGTGGAGAGATGGTTCTCCATGTGTAGACTTCTTTTGTTGAACTCGTACCTCTGTCATTTCTGTTGGGGAGATTATCTGGGCTTCCTTGGATTGGTGCAGGCTTGAGTCGCGGAGGAACCATTCTGAGGCTCCCACTGTCCCATCATCTCGGACTTTATCAATCCTGAAGAAGCGGTCCGGTGAGACTGAGGACTTGAACCACTGGTGTTCCTTGTACTTGCTGGTTGCATCTTCAAGAATGGAGTACCAGGATGAAGGGATAGCCTCGGTGAGCTCTCTGAGATGTTCTTGGATGTGATGTAGTCCTGTCAAAAGTGGTCGAAGCTCGGTTTTTACCTTCCAACGGTTCTGCTCCTTGTCCCAGATGTGTCTGACCAGCCAAATGCCTCGTTGCATCCACTTGAGCCCGAAGTTCCCAGGGGCTTTAGCTACCGAGAAGGGGAGGCCATCTGTGTTACGGAAGAGAGGGTTATGGAATAGACAGGTATTGAGTATTTCTTCTTTATTTGACGGTGCCTCCAGGACTTGGGGAAGCATTTTTCCCCAAGCTTTAAGGATGTTGCTCCAGGTTCTCCCTGTGGGTCTGGAGGTGAAGGGATGCATTACTAGGGCGTGCCAGACTGCTTCCGGGTCGGAGAGTTGCCAATCTTTGGCTAGAGAGTATTTTGCCAACATTATCCAAGGTTGTTGCTCAGATGTGCAAAGAGCTCTCACCGGCCATTTCGCAAGAAGGGCCCGGTTTTGGGTAGTTGGATCTAAGATTCCCAAACCGCCTGCTTTTTTCTTCTCTGTTATCTTCGACCAACTGACTTTGCTAAGGGCAGGCTGGGCTTCCGAGTCCCCTTTCCAGAGGAGGCGAGTTAGAAGGTGTCTGATGTTGGAAGCTGAGGAGGGGTTTAGTAGGCGGATGGATAGGATGTACCAGATTTTGGATGAGATGAAGGTGTTAATTACCATAGCTCTTCCCATCAGCGAAAGAAAGTGTGTACCAGACCATGAGGCACAGGCGTCTCTGACTCTGTTTTCTATAATAGAATCCTCTACTTGTGATGGATCCCCGAAAGATACCTGGATGCCCAGATAACGTTCCACATCGGTACATGATTTCGTTGGGATGCCCATGTCTAGAGCCAGAGGTTGGCCAAGCGGGGTGAGGGCTATTGATTTTTGCCAACTCACTCTCATTTCAGAGGCTGCCTCATATACCGAGAGACATTCTTCTAATGCTGAGAGGGAGGCAACTGAGTTTTCTGACATCGCAGAGAAATCATCTGCTAAAGCTGAGACCTTAATATAGTAAGAGGGGGATAATTGCAAGCACCGTAGTCGCACCACTCGCCATCCGCCAACATTGTGAATGCACCTGGTCATACACGTCTGCAGATGCATTCAAAATCTTGCCGGATGTTGACTGCTGCAACTACCGTCTTCCGCCGAACATAACGCACCCTGGTAATGAATGTATACAGACCATCTTTCTGTCCCGATGCAGTCAAAATGATGGTGCGTTGTGTTCGGGAGAAGACGGTAGCCTAGGCCGTTCTTTACCAGCTACCGCGGCTAAAGCCTGTTCTTTCCCAACAAACTGCAACAATTACATTTTTCCTCTTTTTCTTTCTGAAAGGCGACGGCCTTGAGATATCATCATTGAGCTGGGCGGCCCAAGGCGATTCATAACTATTTGGTTTTAGAGGCTCGCCCCGCACAGGCTGTCGAAAACCAGGTTTTCCACAATTTTGCATGGCCACACAGACTTTCGAAGAATTGCCGCTCAAAAAACTTTTGACACCTGTCAGGATGGTACTTTCGACAGCCGCCCTCCAGCAACCGTTTCCTCCACTGCAGCCTGCAGGTGACGGAAATTCGACAGTGGCCCGCCGACCTTTCGAAAATTGTGTTCACATTTGCGTTGTCAGGTTCGAATTTGCGTTGTCAGGGCCTGTTCCGTGACACCCGTCCACCTGGCCATGACCAAAAACCTTGCCCCTCGACAGGCTATGTGGCAAAGAGGGGGAAAACTGTTGACCGCCCGACTGTCGAAAATTTTCTGACACCTGTCGAAAATTTTCTACATTCGACAGCCTGTGTCGAGCCTCTTACTCATCGAAGTCCCATCATCAACCCCCAAGTCCCGCTTAGGGTCGGACCCCATTGCCGTGCGGATGGAAAAGACGTGAGGCCACAAAAATTGGGCAAAGTCAATTTGGAAAGTTGGAAAGTACTTTCTCCAGGACCCCATCGCAGAGGACCAAATGCGCTTCAAGTTGGAAAACCCTCTGGAAATCAGTTGAGCCAATCTTTGCCTATTTCCTTTGTTTGTTCTTTTTTCCGTTTTTTTTTTTTTTTTTTTTTTGTTGGCACTCTTCATCGCTATTGGCTGTTGCCCCCCGTCCATGGGACCGAGTTTTGGAAAAAGTTCAAGACGGCTCTGGGGGCCAACCTCAGCTTTCGGCACAAATTTGCGGCGTCGAGGTGTGGGGTCCTGCAGACACTTCCACGGAAAAGTTTTTCCTTTCCGCATTCCTATGGGGTCCGGGCCTTACCCGAGTTCTTGATTTGTGACCATTGCTTCTGAAGATTAATGACCAGAAACGAAGAATTCAGCCAAGTGGGACTTGGCCTCTGGACTCGAACTCAGGTCTGAGAATTTCAGTTGGCGGGGGCAAGGTCGCACTTGCACCGATTAGGAGATTGCGGCCGTTGATCTTCATCATCGATGGTCAGTATCGCATAATTCGTGCAAGTGGGACCTAGCCCCGGTTCATTTCCTGGGTATACCCACTGAGCTACCTGTAGGGTCGTCGATTCTTTCCCAGCAATTACGTGTTGGGAGAATGTCGTGCGTAAACTGAAATTACATAAGATCAGATTTATTTTTTTTTATTTTTTTTTTTTTCGGAAAGCTTGAAATTATATTCCAAAGTAGCAACAGAAGGAGGCCGGGGACCTCACAATTCAACCCGGAGTTATCCTCGCAGCCTCAGCCAGTTTCGCTTACCAAACCCAGCTTAGCTAATAACTCAGAATCACTCCCGCCACTATAGGTCCACAGGACCAAACCTAGCTGGAAATCCGGTCCAGCGTCCCCTCCTACTTCATTTTCCAAAAATAAGCTTTCCAAAAGTAAGCTTTGACGCACAGAGTCAAAAAGGTGAGGTAACAGATACAAACTAGCTCTGTACTTCCAAGATCTGTCCTTTAACCAAAATACTCCCACCAAGGCGTAAAACCAGGCAGGATGGGGAGAAAGTTCAATGCTCAAGGTGGGGTACTAATGCGTTCCCCATGACCAATCGTGGCCAACAACCAGGAACAGAAGGAGACCTTACCCCTATCATCAATTCTGGACAAGCCTGAGTCCCTTCCCCAAGTATCCCAAAACCACTTCCGTTGTTCTTTTGTTTTTTGGATAAGATCAGATTTCAGGGACAGACAACAAAAGGGAGGCAAGATTTCAGGGACACCTGAGGATTAATGTGGTCATCTTCTCGGTGTCGGTTCGAGTGAGTAAAGAAAGATCTGAGGGACACCTGTAGCACATCACATTCGCTGGAAACAGTCCCGATGTCTGCCGTCATGCGCAGTTTTCACTGACAGAGTGGCAATATTTGTGGGGCCGGGCTGTTCGGTCCGCCGCATAATTGGGGCCTCGATGCACAACGCACCACATGCACAAAAGACAAAAAACATGTCAGTGTATCTTTCTATGTTCTAGCGGAAGATTCATTCTCATTTTGCACAATTTGAGAGTAGTGCGGCGAGGCCCTAAAGAGAGTTGACATCGTCGGGGGAAAAAGTAAAAAAAAAAAAAAAAAAAAAAAAAAAAAAAAAAAAGGTCCTAGTGTGAGCGTGCCCTCAATTACCTGTCGTGTAACAAAAAAAAAACAAAAAGAAAACAATTACCTGTCGAATCTGGACTGGACGGCCTTTCAGGGGAAAGGGAGAGCTTAAAAGCGAAAAAGGAAAAAGAAAAGAAGAAGAGGAAAGGCAGAGCTTCGCTGATATCGCCCAGGGGGTGGAATGGTGGGAGGAGATGAATGAGAGTGGCGGCGCAAGCAAGCGGAAGTGGGGGAAAGTAAGTAATTGTTTGTAGCCGGGTCCGTGCGCGTGAATGCGTCGGGGCGCCATCGCTGGAGTCATTGCTGGCAGCACGGAGACGTCGCCAGTGGCCGCGTTGGGCGTCTCGTATCCGGATCGGGATCGGGATGAACCTATCATCGGCATCGCGAGATGGCAACGAACGTCCGGCAAAATGGATCATGGCGCGCGGGGGAAGATGATGACTGGTGCGGGGAAAGCGGGGTCGAGAATCGCTTGCTTGCAAGCTCTGTTTTTATTACTTATTAAGTTACTTTTATGTAATCCTATATAATATATTAATTATAATTACGTTGTACATTGCATACTCCTGTCGATGTCTTTAATATATACTCACAGAGTCACAGATTAGCCCTTGTTTGCTAGCATTAAGCATTATATACTGTATGTTTGTGTTTGGTAGATGTCGGTAAATTAAATCCCAAATGCCATTGCTCGTACTCGCGCCCAAAGGCGCAATTTTGGAAACGAGTGCGCGGCACTTCGCCAGCACACCAGCGGTTTCGTTTCACTTCGCCGGCGGTTTCGTTCCACTTCGCCCGCTTCCTTCCGCTGCGCCGGCGGGTTGGTTTCACTTCGTCGGCGGCTTCGTGTTCCGCTTCACCTGTGCTCCGCTCCACTTCGCCGGCGACTTATTTCCACTGCGCCGGCGACTTCTTTTCACTACGGCGGGAGGGGAGGACGTCAGCAGTTTTGTGCAGCACCCTAGAGAATAATATCGTCCTCGTTGATAGCTGAGTCCAAACGCTGTCCGTAGGAATCTCAGAGATTGATATCACTCAAAGGGGGGGGCTATAGCAGTTCCTCTGGCGCTCTTTTTTCATGCATTGCATGCGGCGCGCAGTCCGAGCCTCCGCAGGTCTGCGCAGCGGGCATTGCAAACCCATTCGGAGCTCGTGCCGCGCAGTCGAGAGCGAAGAAAGGTGGACTCTTTTCTATCTATCTTTACCCACCACGCCTTGAGTTCTGGGGACGACGACGATCCTCCTCCTCCTCCTCCTCATCATCATCATCATCATCATCATCATCATCAGCAGCAGCAGCAGCAGCATCGTCATAATGGCTGCTTCGCCGGCACAGCACGGCAGTCCCGTATACTGTCGGACAGCGGCCGTGTGCGTTTCGCAGATCATCGTCATCTACAGTCTGCTGCTTGTTCTTTTGGCATCAAGCCAGCGGGCAAACGCGCGGCTGGTTCGCTATCCTCGTCATTTTCCAGGCAGAGGAGAGGGAGAGGGAGAGGGAGAGGGAGAAGGAGAAGGCGGGCTGGGTGGGACACAAGCGAGGAGGGAGTTGGAATGGTATACTTCCTTCTTGAACTACTCGTCGACTGTGGACGAGAAGCAGGTGACTTCCGTTCCAGGATTCAGCGGCGGCGATCCTCCATCTCCTCATTACGCGGGATACGTTCATCTTAAGAGCCGGAGCGCGGTGAATAAGACGGGGGGCGAAGGGGGGAGCGGGGAGGGGGGAGGAGGAGGTGATACCAAGTCTCTGTTCTACTACTTCGTAGTCTCGGAGCGATCGCCGAGTACCGATCCCGTCGTCGTTTGGCTGAACGGAGGGCCAGGATGCTCCTCCATGATCGGATTCGCAACGATCAACGGCCCCTTCCGATTTGAAAAGCCACTCAACAACAACAACAACAACAACAACAACAACAACAATTCGTCCGCGCCGCTGCCAAAGCTGTCCGTCAATCCGTTCGCCTGGACCAAGGTGGCGAGCATGATCTATGTGGACTCGCCATTCGGAGTGGGACTGTCGCTGGGACCGCTGGGGGGGAACGACCGGTCGCCGAACGAGTCGCCGGTGCGGGACGACGTGCAGACGGCCCTCGACCTCCATGCGTTCTTGCTCGCCTGGGTGGAAGCTCATCCCGCCTTCAGCTCCAATCCTATCTATTTGGGGGGAGAATCGTACGCGGGAGTGTACATTCCGATGCTCGCGCTGACCATCGTCGAGGGCACCGATAGTCACGTCCTCCCTGCGCTCAATTTGAAAGGCTACTTGATTGGCAACGGCGTGGCAGAGTCCAAGGACTTCCTCGGCTTCGTCCCCTTTGGAACCGTTGAGGCGTGTCGTGGACTGTCGATCATCGACGAGGAGATGTACCGGTGGGTGACAGCTGTGTGCGGCTCCAGAGAGACCTTGGGCGACATCTGGCGCGCCTCCGACGAGTGTCGCTCTGCTGTTCGAATGTTTAGCGATGATTTCCTTAACTACGCTACCTATCTTAGGGTTGACATATACGATACTCTAGGGCGATGCGAGAACCAGTTGAGTAGCTTTTACGATCGCAAGTACCGGATTCTTGAGCAGAGGTATAGAGATATCAAAGAGAACCGGACCACGGCGATGGATGTTTTGGGAGTGATTGGCGCGGGGTCGATCGCTAATGCCTCAGAGTCTGCGAATGGCACGACTTCTGCTTCTGCTTCGGCTTCGCCGCGGATTGGTGGAGGCGGTTCGCGAAGTCTGGACTCCTTTTACTGTACGGATTACATGTGGCTTGGAGCCTGGTTTAACAATGCCGAGGTCAGGAAGGCGATAAATGCGAGAGCTGTGGGGCAGATTGGAAATTGGACAGATTGCACGGAGAACTTCATGTACAGGCAAAATGGAGGCAACATGGTGCCGCTGCATCGGGCCTTGACTTCAAAGTATGGATTGAGAGTGCTCGTGTACAGTGGAGATCATGATCTCGTCGTTCCCACGGCTTCCACCGAGGCTTGGCTTCGGTGCCTTGGCTATGCTGAAGCCAATCCCGGATCGCCCCTGTTGCAGAGATGGACGGTTGGAGATCGAACGGCGGGCTTGGCGCGCTTCTACGAGAACGGTCTGACTTTTGCTACCATCATTGGGGCCGGCCATGCAGCGCCCGAGAGCAAACCGGAAGAGGCTCTGCACCTATTCAGCTCTTGGATTGATAAAGCCGGTAGTTTTTCGCAATGAAGATGAAGGAGGACACAGGCTACTGCGAGAGAGCGGGTGGCTTTTCGTCTAAAAATAGATGCCTGACCAACCGAGCTACTTACTGTAGGCGGCTTGCTCCCCTCTCTTTCATTCTGCAGTTGGGTGTAGCCAAGCAATTTTATTTAGCTCTTAGTACGAAATCGATTGATCCCGCTCTCTTTTCTTTGCATATATATTTTTTATTTTTTCCCTCTTTTTTTTTTCCCTTTCTTTTGTTTTGCCCTTACGATTTTTTCGCTCTTGGACGGATACATATGCCGGCAAGAACGACACCTCAACCAAAATTTTCAGTGGTAGAAGATGTTAGGCCGCAATTTTTATACTCAGTGGGTTAGGAAGAGGCCTGTTCCCCTCTTCTCTCTCTCTCTCTCTCTCTCTCTCTCTCTCTCTCTCTCTGTGCTTCGGTAGCGCATGCGCGCGCGCCAGATAGGACTTAACACTAATCTCCCCGCAGCTTCTGAGCTGCCCCAAGGCTTTAGTACAATTGTTCTCTCCCCCCCCCCCCCTCTCTCTCTCTCTCTCTCTGTGCTTAGGTAGCGCACGCGTGCGCCAGATCCCCCCCCGCAGCTTCTGAGCTTTCCCAAGCCAAGGCTTTAGTACAATTTTTTTCAGGTCTTGACTAAATAAAGCCGGAGAAATATGGCAACGAATGACACTGGGATTGAATTTTCATGTCATGGATAAGTATGCAATGGTTATATTGCAGGGGTACGTTGATTTACGAAGGTGATCGATGCTCTGAGGCCTACTTACTGGCTTCTAGCGATGGCGTTTCACAGCCCGACCCGAGCAGGTTATTACATTCCGAAGGACCTGGTAGGGTTGGGCATGTGCAGGCTAAGTTGTTGAGGAAAGACATGGTACCAGATAAAGTACCAGGGGCCAAGTCCCACTCGCAGCGTTGAATTTCCTCAACGCCGGAATCTCTCCGGACGTGTTTTGTGGAGGTATGCAGTTGAGGAACCTCAACGCGATTTCTGCACAAAATCTCAAACACGTCCAGATTCGGGTGTTGACTCTGTTGAGGAAACTCAAGGCTGCTAGTGGGACTTGGCCCCAGGTTTGGCTTGTGCGGACTAAATTGAGGGAAGACGTAGTACCGGACAGGAGACGTAGTACCGGACAGAGTTTGGCTAAGTCCAAATGACGAATCCGTATATTACCCGAGCTCGGGTGTGTGCGGGTCTTGCCCGCAATGACGTAGATGGGCACTAATTATTTATTTATTGATCATTTATTTGTTTGTTTGCCAATGGGTAATTGGGCAGTTTTAGGGGGTATTTGAGGTTAGCAATGTTTTTTTTTCTCTTTTTTTTTTTTATAGCAATCTGGTATTTTAATTAACCTGGGTTCTCCAATCATTCCGTAACTTTCTGGGCTGTTATATTTAACAATCTGCAAATTAATCTACGGCTGATCAGAAGAGAAATCGGATGCATCTCAAGACCATCAATTTGGCAGTTGATTTGGGCCCGGCCAAGTGTGGATATACTCAAGGCCGTTGTCCCGTAGAAAATGAGAAAAGAGAAAATAAAGGCTGCAATTTTCGGCCATCTGTGGATATCTCTGTGTTTTTTTTTATAAATATAGTCCAGTGCGAAACCCCCTATGTGATAAGCCAAGCCAGGATCCGTACTCGGAAAGGCAGGGCCTATTTTTCTTTTCTTTTCTTTTTCTTCTTCTTGAAACAGGGAGGGAGGCGGATCAGAAACTTATGATTTCTCCGCGCGGACGGTTAGCGACCATGCCGAGAAATCCAAGAAAAGGTTAGGAATTAGTGTGGGCGGGTATTTTAATTTTTGCATGATGATGTGCGCGTGGTGGATTTTCAAATCTTTGTACGCGGCGTAAACCCGTTCCCTCACTTTGCATCTCCGTGCCATCTTCCCTTCTTGCTGCACGCTCCTTTCTTGCATGCCTCTTCGTCTTCCCGTGAGTGATTGGCCTTGTAGTTGGGATGGTCGGATCAATGAGGTATGAGCGGGAAGTGCACACCACTTGAATGACCACCCCAATCTCACAGAACTTTCGACTTGCCTCCTCCGATCTTCCTGAAACCTTGGACCTTCTGTCCTGCTCATCTACACCCCTTGCCACCTGGCACCCGCACCTCGCGCTGGCACCCCGCCGCCTTCCTCGCTATAAATTATCGCAGCCCTTTCCTCTCCTTCTCTTTGACCTCGGCTGCAATGTTGTGCGAGCTAGGCGCAAGGTCCGTGGCATCGAACAGGCTTGATGTGCCCAAGTGACGGGTGAAGTGACGATGTGGGACGGGCTTAACAGTAGACTTGGGGGTAAGGCAGTCGGATCGACGGAGCGGTGGTGGAGATCGGAGGCCAGCAGCGGCAGGGCCTTGTGGCTATGGTTGTCGGTGGTTCTGATGGGTTGGAGGCTGTGCCCAGGGTGGGCAGCTATATAAGAAATTTTGAATAAGTAAGGAGCTCGCTTTTATCTCCATTGCTGCTTTGTCCAAGTGTGATGTGTGCAAGGTCCCGAAGTATGGTGCTGTGGTACGAGAGTCTATGGATGCTGAATGTCTCACTGTCTAATGTGTGAGCGCTTACAGGCGCACTTCTGGGGAATGCGGGGTGTCGACCATGTGCATTGATGCATGAGTGTGTTGGATCTCCCTCCCTTTCCCGACCCCTTTCTGAACACAACGCCGCGTGTATGCACTGGATCGACGTTAAACTCTTCCCTTTCTCTACCCTTCGTGCGCTCAGGAGATCCGGGACGATTGGGCTGGCATCGCCCCATGATTTACACTCGATAACCGGAGAGATCAGTAGCCCGCGTCTCCACAGCGCGACTGATATCTCCGCGACTCAATCGAAGTCACCTTTGTCCTGTTAACTAAACATCGACCACGACCCTGAATCCCTGAACCAGCATTCAAGTTGACGAAGAGAGAGAAAGAGAGAGAGTGAGGCTGGTTCTATCGATCCTTGCATGGAGCCAGCGTTCGTGTCGGCGGACGCGAGCACGGGGCCCTACCTGTGCTGAACCTCCGTATCGGTCCATCGCAGTGTGCTACCGTCCTTCCCGATCGCAGACCACGATAGCCTGTACTGTGACGCGGACGTGCGGAGCACTCTGTGACGAACCGAGCAGATTCATTTGTATAACCCCGCTAGGGCCTGCCACATAGGAGGGAGTGGGTGTGTGTTGATTGATCGGTTCTCTTCCCCTCCCCTGATAATGACCTACACCGATCTTACAGTGTTGCCTTGGTCCGCGGCCCACGCCACGTGACGGCATCAGTTTAATTGCCACTGACTCGCTGGTGTCGTCAGGGGGATTCGTGTTCCTGGCGAAGACTAGTCCTGGGATATGCAGGTGCGGCTGATTCCCAGAACTCTCCCGCAATGTGGGCGTGCTCCCGGTTAACTTTCGAACCTGGGTACCCTCGGCCCAACCGATACTCGGTGACACCGCGCTAGGACGTCCTCAAAGCCTCGACGAATCTGACACCGAGGCCTGAAAATTCCATATTCTTGAGCAGCCGCCACAAAGTTCGCGTGAACCTGGCGCAAAAGGAAAGCGGTAAATTCCGCTTCCTTATCCTTTTTTTTTCCTTTTCGTTTATCTTTCAGGTTTTGTTGATGGTCGATCGAGTAGTGCATCGCTTTCCGTCTCCTTTGCCCTCGACGACGATTCAAACCCAAGAGGAAAACACCTTGGTACGAAACAAGAATCCCTCGTTCCTCCCAGGCGATTCAACCCCACTGGCCAAAAATCCTCGGCCACACCCCTATTTACTTTGATCGGCGTTCGCGGGTACGGAACGGCGCGCGGGGTGTGAGGCTGGTATCATAACTGATTTGTTTCAGCTCCGAGGTTTTCTTTGGATGACTGTCAATTTTAATGGATATTTTTATTTGTTTTTAGAGATTTTTGTTTATTTTTAGGGTCACCTTTATTTTTATTTTTTTTTAAGGCACACAATGCGAGCGGTTTTGAGTTCTGAACCGTCTGGTATTGCGAACAATGATATGGGACCGATTTTGATATCGGAACCGTCATGTTGGTATGGTTATTGTGAATGGATGTGGTGATTGGAAGCGATGTGGACTTGCGGTTGATTAAGGAGTACTCTTGGAGGTTATGGTGAAGTTGAGACTGTAGAGGGCACTGAGACCTTGTGAGACTTACTGTTGAGAACACCCTGCTCGAGCGTTATCTCATTGAGTTTTCTTAGTGGACCTAACCTCTGCTCATCTGGCACTTGGAGGAAAAGGTGAACCGTCGTTCAGTAGAGCATCCACAACTTGTGGAGTTGTGGCCTCATAGTTTAAACTTCAACGACGATTAACTCGAATTTGATTGGAATATTACTCGACTTTCTTGAGTGAGCCGGATCAAACTTCTCTCAAGCTCAGTCTGTTGATTGACTCAGACTTCCCTTCACACCTGTGTGAACCCACACTTTGTTTGACCCTATTATTTTGAATGTTCAAAAGAAAAGGTAGAGTAAAGTTGTGCGAGTCATGCATGTGAATGAAAATGTCTGACTTTGGGTATGTTTTTTTTTTTTTTGCTCGTTTTTCCCGAACTTGTTTGCTCCAGATTGGTGTGCAGGTAAAAGGATGTTGTAAAGAACAAGTTTGATGGTTTCTACTCGAGAAGAAGAAAAGCATTGTTTTGTTTATACCTTCCAACTCCCTGCTTGTCAAAAGGACTTGTGGTTTTGAAAAAGATTAATTCAGTGTGTATCGTAAAATGAATGTGAATGAAATAACGCAGATAAGGTCAAACAAACTTAGTATTTTCGAGGATTGACCCTTTCTATCCCGAATGCCCATATCTATTTGTACCTGTCCAAATGATTCTCATATTCTATCTCCCTCTGTTCTTTTCGTCCAAGTTACCTTGAACTGATGAGAAATGAGAATAACTAAAACCTACTTGCAGTGGATATTTTCTCTCTTTTAAGGAAGCATCTGGGGCGGAGGTTCATTGATTTAGGAGTCGACCCTGTTATCAACCCGGAGTGGATCGTTCTACGGGGGGGTATTGGCTGATTCGGTGGAGACGGCCCGACTTCTTAGATCCGAGTTTTGTACTCGGGCAAGGAGTACCCCAGTCCAAGAAAATTAGATATATATAGAGACAGGCGTGTGTGCTCAATCTTAGGTCTGTAGTAGGGTGGAATGAATGGATTTGGCAGAGTGTCTCATCAAGTCAAAATTGGGGTAGCATGACTACCTTGTCGACTGCATCTATGTTATTGTCGGAAGCCAACTTCTCGTTGGCGGTTGTATGATTTTTGTGGAGTTCGACCCGGGGTGGTCGGATTTTATTTTGATCTGCTGTAATTCGATGTATCTAATGATTATTTTAATTATGTCAGTTATCATTTCAGATTGGATATATATTTCGGTCGACTACGGTCAATTCCTTATGATGTAAATATATGAGGGTGTTATAACTTTCTTTTGACTTGTGCCTGAAAGGACTAGGATTAATTTGGGTTCCACACTTGGTTGAGATTGTTCTAATGGACCGGCGTCTGCTTCGTACTTAGGAGATCAGCGGCCTAAGGAACGCACGACGCTCGGTTCCACATGGCGTTAACCAAGTATATATATACTACAATGAACGAGAAAATGCCCTCGACTGACTTACCTCTGCGACTGCATTTAAAAAATTTCGCATCTGGGTCAGTAGCTCGATAAGGATACGCCCCTAAGGGTGGTGAAAGCCCCTTAGGGAGGGCAAGATGTGCCCCACGGGAACCTATCATGCCGTAGGGGACTGCGAGAAGTACAACAGGCGTACCCGGCTAGAGCAACGAAGGGACGACGCAACCGCGACGGTCTCGGCGGTTCGCGGGGTTAATTTTGCGTCGTTCCCGAGTTATTTCCTTGGTTTGTTGTTGGTTAACTCCTAAGTGACATAGCCGGGAGGGCTCTCGCACTTTATGAAAAAGGCGGGTGCTGGTGCGCTCGACATCGGGACTGCTCAACCCATCCGATGTTACAACTGCAGTCACCCTGGCGACCTCGCAAAAGATTATCCAGTGTCCAAAACCTCGGGCTCAAGTAAGGTCTGTTGGACCTTCCTAAATCCAATTGGCGGCACCGACCGCTGCAGGACAAGGAAGGCTGACGACTGTTATTAATACCAGGATGAGTGAAATGGTGGCCCCGGCGGCCGCTGAAATCTGGTCTGACGAATACATGGCGGCGACCATGCTCAAGTCCAGGACCATTGGGGTAATACGCCACATCCAACAGATTACCGAGGAAAGCGACCTTGGACCTTGGAGACCCGTGTTCAGAGCTAACGACACCGGTTCCTTAGTACAAGGATGGCCAAATCGACGTCTTGGAGGCCATGAAAGCCATGAACCTACGGATCCCTATGCCTATCCCCTACCTACAGACCATTTCAAAGGCAGCCAATGAAAAACTAATTGAGCGATGCCTAAAGAACCGGCGTTGGTTCGAGGAAAGCCGAAAGGGCAAAAAGTTAGTTATAAACAATCAACCGGTGGCCGCCGAGGCACAACCCTCAACCTTGAAACCTCACGAAGCAAACTTTGTCGAAATGATCCAAGTTGCAGATCCACCGCTGGAGAAGCCCGAGGTATTCCTTCGGGCCTACCCGATTACCTGGAAAAGTGTCGAGTGTGACTGCAAGGTCACGGTCTGGGAAAGCCCCTCGCCAGCCATCCCCGATTCCGGATCATCGGTCGTGGTCATCTCTTGGGGGTTATTGAAGCGCTTGAGGCGGGAGGGACATGTTCAGCCCCTCCGCCCAGATGAGTTATACATGTCTGCCACAGAGGACAGCATTCATTGTAAGGGACGAATTACGAATGTACCAATACGAGTCGGGCGGGTACATTGCTTGTGCGACGCAATCGTGTTGGATGTATAGGCATATGATGTGTTGTTAGGGGTTCCGTGGTAGGCGGTGGTCGGAGCGCGAATGCAATTTGACAGTTCTAAGGTGGTTCACATCGGTCCACTCCAAACCTCAAATGAGGCTGGCAATGCGCGTACGCACACAACTAGCCGATCGCATTTCCACTGAAGTTCGCAAGATCAACATGATTCGATGGTTGCCGATAGGCAAAGAGAGGTCCGCAATGGACACCGACTAATTGGGGATTCGGACGAACCCGACCGATATCCAATCCAAGTTCAAGACCGTTTCTGCCAACCCAAGCGGCGAGAATCCACCGAAGCTATCCGGAGCGGGTCTAGCTGGTCCCAGTGCCGTCACCTTGAACGTGAACGGCACCGATCACTTGAACGTGAATGACCATTCATTTGGTGTTTTTTTTTGTGAACGGGCAGACCACAAAAGAGTGGTGTTTTTTTTTTTTGGGTGGGGGGGGGGGGGGGGGGCTCACCCTTCTACAGTTGCCTCAAGCCCCACATCATGATGACATTGAAAAAAAAAAATTGAAATAACCAACAAAATAACAAACAAAAATTTAATGTTTATTTTGGCTGGTTGCATTTTTTTTTCATTTTTAATTAAAAAAAATAATATTCGTGAAAACAAAATTTTGAAGGGTTACCCTCCGATGACCCCTACCCTCCTATAAAAAACAAAACMCCCCCCCCCAGCCAAAAAAAAAAAAAAAAAAAACGATGCCGCTCTCCGTGAACTTCACGAACTCCCACGCCGTAAACTCTGTGAACTCCATGACCCGTTTCCGTCCACAAGCCCCATGAACGGTGAATGGGGGTACGACACTGGCTGGTCCCAAATGTTCTCCTCTACTGTGAAAGGGGCGCCTGTGCTGCGGGTATCGCGGGTAGTCGATTTTTCGAAGCCCCCTGCATCCCTGTATCTCAGAGCGGACCCCCTCCTGGAGAGATTTACCGAACTAAGGAGGCTATGTGATATAAGCCTCCGCGACCCCTACTTACGGATGCCAAGGCCGCCTTGCTTCTGGAAGAGGGGGTAGCATTTCAGCCCAGGTCCCCTGAGCACAAATGGGGTCCGAGGGAACACCTACAGGCATTTTTAGTAGAACCCTCAATCGAAGTCGAACCCGATAGTGAAAGCGAAACAGAAAGAGAGTCGATAAGCCCGACAGACTGTCAACTCATAGCAACAGTACTCTTGGTAAAAACCGACAACTCCTTGTTCGGCGCTTCGCCGAAGGAAACCGCCAAGGTTCCAATCGTTACATCGATGATTTTTTTTCCTAGTGGGACCATCGAGATTCAATTACCCGCTTATGTACCCGACGAATACCGACGCCTCCTTCTTGCGGTAATACGGGCTTGCCCAGAGGCGGTCTGCATCCAGGATCACGACATAGGGCTGACGCACCTGATAGAGCACGTGATTGATACCGGGAACCACGCCCCAATCCACTGTCAACCGTACCGTTATGCATTAAAAGAACGGCAACTAGCTTTGGATAGGGTACGAGAGTTCGAGCATCTTGGTCCCTGGTCGTTCCCTGTGGTCCTCATGCCAAAACAAAACGAAACAGTCCACGTTTATATTGACTATCGAAAATTAAACGCTATTACCTCCAAAGTTATCTTTCCGCTACCCCATATCGACGATTTCTTGGACGGCATCGGTTCCGCCCGAGTTTTCTCGAAGTTCGATATCAGACACGAATTCCACCTTGTTGTAGTCCAACTGGAAGACAGGTCTAAAACAACTTTTGTCTTATTCGAAGGCACGTGGCAGTCCATCAGATGTCCCATGGGAATATGCAATGCCCCTGCGACCTTCCAACGGGCCATGAATATGGCCTTCGTGGAGTTCGTTAACAAGTCTCGCTTGACCAAGCCCCTGATTAATTTTGTGTGATTGTGTATATGGACGATATCTTGGTCTTTTTAAAAACACATGAATATCATGTGGAACACGTTGAGTGGGTCTTGCTTGCGTTGAAAGATGCGGTGTTCAAAATGGCCTTGGAGAAAAGCGCCGTTAGGCGAGAGATAAGACACTTCGTTGTACGAGGCGCAGTGTGAGAAGCACAAAAAGTGTGCCTTACCAGCCACAGACACCGGGTCAACTTGCCTGGTTGCGTGCTTATGCAAGAAGCGCACAGTATTGGCAGAGATGCGTGTTGATCCAGATGTGTTTGCGTGCACCGTAGCAGATGGGTGAGCGCAGGAGCAGTATAGTGTGAGGGCATGATAGGATATGCATAGTAAACATAGGCAAACAGGCCAGGGAAAAAAGCGCAGGGGGAGCTTGCAATGGCAGTGGGGTTGTACGAGCTGTAGTTTGGTATGCAGCGCGTCATGGAGAGGACGAGGGTCAGGAGGGAGGGGGCAAGGGGGAGCAGAGGAGGTTCTTGGGTGTGGGCATACGGGATTACGGTTCTAGGTACCGTAGTGGTTTTTTGTGTCAGGGGTTCGCGTTGTACAGGGAGGTGTGTTCGGTCGTGGCTGAGGAATGCAGTGCGTATCACGTTCTTTCGCAGGGTCTACATTTCTGTTTTGTTTTGTTTGTATTGTCGTATCGTGGTCTGCCTATGGAGGTCTTTGTGTTGTGATGGTCGTATTGTCAAAGTGGTTTTGTCATGGGGTGGTAGTGGTGTTTCGACTGTTTGTCGTATGTGGGATGTCACATTTCTCAATATTGTCGTTTCACGTAGTGTTGTACACGCCTTGGCCGGGTCCATTTTTTTTGTTGGTTGTCTTTATTGTCTAAGTTTTTTTTTTTTTAAGTTTTTTTGTATTCATTACAGTGCTTTGGGTCCCATAACCGGGGGAGGCTGAGAGAGTGGGTGTTTATATTTGTATCCATATTTGTGTTTATCATAGCTGAGATCAATCGTTTGTTCTTATGTGTGTTCCGCTAAGTTGTAGTTTGTTTATTAACTACAACACTTTTTTTTTTTCTTTTCTTTTTCTTTTTTAGAGGGTTTTATTAATTTATTACAATTAAAAAAAAAAGGTTAAGTATTGTTTTATAGGGATTTATTTATTATTACTATTAAGGCTTCTCTTTTTTTATTTTTTAATTATTTTTATTATTAATAATTATTTAAGGCTAGTATAGATTTATCGATTAGTATTTTTAGTGATAGTTATACATACTTATCTATTGTTATTGTTATTTTTTATTTTATTTTATTATTTTATTATTTTTATTATTAGAAATAATTATAATTCTATTACTATTATTATTATTTATTATTATTATTATTATTTTTAAAGAAGCTTTTCTTTTTAATTTTAAGTGTTATATGTGTGTAATTGTGTGTGTGTGTGTGTGTGTGTGTGTGTCAGGGGGGGGGGCCGACCCCTCCCCCACCAATCAATCAATCAATCAATCAATCAATCAATCAATCAATCAACCAATCAATTGATCAATCAATCAATCAATCAATCAATCAATCAATCAATCAATCAATCAATCAACCAGTCAATCAATCAATCAATCAAAAAAACAAGAAAGATTGTACAATAAAAAATTACGCAATCGTTCAATCAAACGAAAAAAAAAAGAAAAAAAAAAAAGAAAAAGGGGATTCATTATTCCCCCCCCCTCCCAAAAAAAATGGACCCCCCCCATTTCTTATTTTTTTCCTTTTTTTCAATGGGGGGGGGTTGGGGCCCTGGTCGCGCCGTCGGAATCCGGACCCCGATTGGCAGGACCCCCCTCCCCTTGGCCGCAGCCGACCAATTTCAGTCACGACCGCTGCACTCATGACCATGGACCACGGTCATGACCGCGACGACCGCGGTCGATGGGGATACATAGAGTACTGACCCTTTGCATTTCCTTCCACATCCCCCAACCCTCGCTCATACCATGCTGCAACCCTTAGCTTACCCATCTAGAACAACATTGTGGTCGTCTGATTGGATACCTACTGGAAGAGGGTTCGCACTTCGAGTTCCTTCCTCGGTCTGCCCTCTTTCTTGCATCTGCCACCTCGATGGCAGGCAGTGCAAGAATGCCGCAGAGAGGATATTTTCAGTACAAGGCATGTTCAAATTCAAGTCTGCCAAGCACAGTGCTGAAACACCGGGTTCAATAATAATTAGAGAGAGAATATCGATCGAAGGCAACGTCAACTTGTTCAGTAGAAAAACCGCCAGACCTACTTGATTTATGCCTGCCCAAGCCTCCGCTGGAAACCTAGCATCTATGAAGACCACATTATACTGGATTGACTTATTCCCGGAAACCTCCATTCCGAACTTCCGCATGAGGAACTCCGGGAGGATACGAAAATCGAATCTATTAGCAAATAGTGTCGAACTCTTTCTCGAATCATCGTCGGCATCGGGATTTAATCGAGACCTGTAGCCGGAAGTACTAAGTCCTCATCCCTATTCAGGAGACCTACAACAAGACTAGAGGGAGGAGCACTGCCTCCTCAAACCTGAGATCCGGTCGACTTGCCGCCCTCACCCCCAAGGGAATTTCTCTTGGGGATTCTTCCATACCATCTCCCTGTACGGAGGGCGGTATAGAGGGGAGTTGCGAGTCGTTATCATTTGCCTCCGACCCCACAACCTCCTCCACTTGTGTCGCCTCCTGGGCCTGCGAGTCTGTTCTTTCTGCACTTGAATGGCCTGCTCGTGACTGTTGATGGTGTCTACGTACTTCCTGGGTGGTAGTCTCGTGTGGCCCATTGCCTTGCCTGCGCTCTGTGTCTTCACCTCTCTGGAGAAGTCTGTGACAAACTATTTTCTGTAATTACGCGCCTTTTTGCGCGAAGCGGCTTCGGGGGTTGGGGACTGGTTGGTCTAGTGGAGTGCATGGGTATGGGTCAGCTGGGCAAGTTGCATGGATACCCCCGCTTCTTTCTTTTTGGCTTTCGGCACCGGAGCTGGGAAAGTCCTGCGCAAACGATTGGGTGGCCGCGCCTTAGCGAGCGTGATAAATAACGGTTGTCATAGCTTCTTTCTTGTTCTGCTGTGGGAGATGGGAATTTCGGCGCGATCAGCGCGCGAGAATGTCGTTTGTCAAATTTACAACTGATATCGAGCCCCCACGGGCTCTCGGAATTGTTTCTCTGTTTTTTTTAAATTTCTTTTTGCAAATACGATTTAGACTAGGAATTTAGGGACTCTGAAATCTTCTTGTGTCGCGCTTCTTGCTTGCACACCTCTCACCGCAGTGGAGACTGGGATCTGACCGTATCGCGCCCTCAATCTTGCGTATAACTGTAATTTTTTACGGACGCGATTGTAACTGTACTTCTTCTTCTTGATTCTTTCGTGTTTCCCCACCTTCTCCCTCTCTGTCGCGCATACCTCGTCCTCTATTAGAATTGGCCTAAGTGCTCGCATAACCGGATCGATGCGTGGAGTGTGGCTGTGTCCCCCACGCCGCGGCTTGGCCATGCACACATAGGCACTTCCTTCTC
This sequence comes from Chara braunii, assembly GCA_003427395.1. Taxonomy (NCBI): domain Eukaryota; kingdom Viridiplantae; phylum Streptophyta; class Charophyceae; order Charales; family Characeae; genus Chara; species Chara braunii. The sequence goes on from BFEA01001180.1 coordinate 108,661, forward strand.
TTCCCCTTCCTCTCACTTAGGCATAATTCCGGGTCTCTCGCGCAAGCATGCGCGCTATAAATTTCGCAAGCGCAATTAGTTTGATTTCTATGAATTTTTGGAGGTTAGCGCGGTCTGTGAGGATCGGCTAACGAGTCAGCTTAGGAGGTGAGTAGACGAGAGAGTTGGGCGATCCGACAAGCTGGTGCTGGGTATGCGGGGTTGACGTGTGGGCCGCGACGGACTGTGGCGCACGGGCGACCCTGGCTTGTATATTTGGACCAAGTGGGGTGACAACTCTATGTTGATGAGAGGCGACGGACTGCCCGCATCGGGAGTGGTGTGAAGAGAGAGAGAGAGATAGAGAGAGAACAAATGTGCGTGGGATAGTGTCTTTCTTCCAACCTTCTGTATATTTTTTTTCAACATTGGTCAATTTTGTTGCGGCAATTTCGAATGTCCTAGTGAATTGCCGTGGATTTTCTATTTCTTGTGTGTTGCCGAATGAACTTGCGCCCTTTTCCCACCCCTTCTCAAGTGGTATTTTGAGTCTCCCATTTTGTTTTGCTTAGTACTGTTAGCTTAATCCAAACTTTGTCACTTCTAGTATCCATCTGCGTTGCGCGATAACTCTGGATCTGGTTGGATATGTTCATCGTGCATGTTTTTGTATGATTGGCAGCCTTTGATGCTTGTGTGACCCCGAGATTGTTGTGATGCGTTGGTCCTCAACGCCGGAGCGGTTGCTCCTTTTCCTTTCTTCTGTTAACCAATGGCATGGATATGTGTGTAATGGCTGGATCTCACCCGGAATGACGATGTCTACAAAAAGGGTAGTTGCATGCATGCGGGATAGGATCAATACGCCAACAGGACCGCTCACCACGGACCGGTCGACGCGGGAGGACAAGATTCGAACCATTCCCGCTCATGCGCGCGCCCGCGTATGACAATAATCCAAAAAGTGGAGTCGAGATATACGAGCGCATCTGCATGAGTCGACCTCGGCCTTGCTTCACCATAAGAAATGTGTGTCTGCCAATTAGGAGATGGCTATAGAAGCGCCCTTCTGGGTCACCGATCGTGAGAGCTTAAGGGATCCGGAATACCTCGAATACTAGGAGAGGAAACAACTTAGACGACGGGGGAACCTGAAAAATCTTGGATATCCTTGTAAGACTGAAAACGATCAACTGTGTGAGGGGGACTTTCAGTGGGCTATAGGCAGGGATCCTAGGATTCCCTATTATCCCAACACTCGTAATACCTAATAGTATATATCTCCGGGTTTTGTCACTATCAATACCGATTTCCCTCCTTTCTATCTTCTCCTTCCATATCATTAGCTCACAGTAGTACCATGGAATTCCATAGCTCGCTATTGGCCTCGCACGCCGTGCGCGGAGTGCCAGCGAGACTGCGCGTATCGAGCCTCAGGATTTATCCGACGAACTCGAACCTAAGTCGAGCAGCGTGTGCACCGCCTCCGTCTGAGGCCAGCCTCGTCGGATTCCGAGGTTTGCTACGAGCGATGCCAACAACTGCTCGGACAGCACGACAGCCATAGTGTTCCACCGGTCGACCAAATTCGCATCCGCCCCCGGCGACGGAGCCAGCGAAGATGGTAATTCCATTTTCCACGACGTAAAGGCCAAACGCGCCTTGTGCCTATCGTCTTGCATAACTGCCCCTAAAACTTGCCACAGGAGATCTCAGTTTCGACCAGGGACTCCACCCCTACTTTCCTAAAATCTTTGGCACACCCCCTTTTTTGCACTTCCGGGTCCCCATCTCACTCCGATCAGGAAGTCACGCAAGGCGTGAGGTTGGGCGTTACAAGTCTGTAATCCAAGCCGTCGCCAATCCCATACATGTTCCAGTACGGATAATTGTACCTGTATGCTGGCATCTGATGAGAAAGCATTCCCTGTTCTTGCCCAGGGCGAGGTCGTGTTAACGGAACGTATGGTTGAAAACCTCGCTTGAACCTACCCTCCTGGGGGGTGGATATGCTGAAGACGCTCCTTGGAATTGTCAGCCCCTAGCGCTGGATTCACCTCTTGAACTTTGAGAACCAGCTTTGCTGAACTCACGTCCTCCTCTTGATTGTTGCCTAGCTGAGACCCCAATGGAGCGGGAAAATCTTGATGACCTCCCCTTTCTTGTAACGCCAGCCGACCGATTGACGTGTCAATTGTAGGTGCGCCCCCTTCGCCACCACCACTGGGTTCGCCTCTGGCCACCTCCCGTATATGTCTATTTACTGACGGTTGTTGTTGTCGATAGCCCGAGTTCCCTCCTTGTGGCTGTCTTTCTAAAACCTCGCCTTCACCTTCACCTTCAGGTGGACAACCCTCCGTCGATGTGTGAAACGACCACCTACATCTCTCGCACCATGGCGTCTGTTTACAAATAAATTTGATCTGGAACTCTTCCCTTCCTAGGTGAATCGCAAGCTCCGGTTCAAAGCTGTCCTGTGCTTCCTTTATCAGCTCAAACTTCAAATTCATCAGTTTCGGTCTTGTTCTAGAGGTAAGCTGCTGATAACATGGCCCATTGAGGTTTCCACCATATTTTCGACATGGAACATCACCCCCAGCGGCACTCTTATAGCCAGGACCCAAAACTTCGATTCATCTTCCAAACGCCTTGTCTCATCTAGCTCTGTCTGTGTCATCCATGATTTGAAGTGCATGAAATACTCAGCTCCTCCTTGGCTACCTTCCACTAGGCCACCTCTCTTGACCTCGCTACTTAAGAGATGACGTCTGGAAGAGATGACATTTGGAAGAGATGACATTTGGAAGAGATGGCATTTGGTCCCTCTGCATGTACTCGGCCCCGCTTTGTATTTCGGTCAAAGATCCTCTGCCGGTACCAGCCGTTTTCGTATGCACGAAGGAGGTCTTCTCTAACTCGCATGGGCAAGTCCCTCGCCGCGGCAGCGCCTTGAAAAATAATCGTTACTGTCCGCTCCTTCAACCAGTTTGTTGTCAGCTCATCGAGCTGTGGAGTCACGACCAAGGTACGTACTACTTCAATTACCCACTCTCCATGCCTGAATTTGTCAGGTAGGATTCCATCGTCATAGCATTTGGAAATCAGCAGACACATCCGATCTTCATCCGTTAGGGGCACGTAGGTCTGAGCTGGTGGTGAGCGGCTTCGTCCGCCAACGTGGCTGCTCTCCCCCCATGCGCTGCAATCCACTACAAGTTGTGGGATCAGTACCACAAGTACTTCCTGAACTCGTGCCCGTTAACGAGCAACGATTTTAGGGAACGTATGGGCTACTGCAGGAGGACATGAATTCATCAGACTAAAAATGTTTGTACTCTTTTTTTTTCCGCGGCCGATAGCTGGGCCAAGGACAGGTGTTTTTTTTTTGTTTTTTTTTTCCAGGTCATTTCGTGTGCGTGTGCTTATGCGTATGTGGACAGGAACGGATGTATTTCCAGGAGCGTGGTCCCAATAGCGCCACGAGGGTCGGATTGAATGCCTGAATCTGGACGTGCTTATGCACGGGTGCAGGAAATCAAGATTGAACTGCCTTTCTGCACCTTTCCGTAAGGCATATGCAGATTCTGGTATTCAATCCGATCCTTGTTGCTAGTGGGACCTTGGCCCAGGATATCTATCTATAAGCTGTGTCGGAGGGGCGAGGATGGGGTGCCTTTTTTTTTTTCCTTTTTTTTTTGTGCGGTGTCCAGGAAGGAGATCCCACTACCGATGTATGTGGATTAGTGTTTAACGTGTGTGACTGTCAGGCATCGTGGATTTGGCAGGAAATCAGTGGTAGCCTGTTTTTGCGAATTAAGCCTGGGAAAAGGATGTTTTCTTTTGCTCTCCCATTGGTAGGTTTTCCTTTCGTTTTTGTTGTTGGGGTCCTGTGGTTGTCCCAAACATGCGTGAAATCACAGCGAAGTTTTTTAGTTCATGAAATCACACACGTTTCACTCACGGCAAAAGCAAAGACGAATGGCTTCATCACTGGAAATTGATTGTGGTTTGGGAGGTGTTTGGGAAGGTTCGATCCCCTCACCTACAACAAATGGTGTATGAAGTTACTCTTGCCCTCCTTCGCCAAAGAGAATTTCTGTCAGAACAACCGAACAACGTGCACTGCGACCTATTTCAAGGAAACCTCAGACTATTATCAATGAATATGGTATGTGTGCCCACTCACATGCAGTCGTCTTGACTGCCACAACCATGGTCAGTGAATCATACCCTGACATCTGACACCCCGCTTGGAGCAAACACCATCTGTGAGAAAAACACTTTCTTTTTTTTTTTCGCAGTTTTTTATTCATTTGTTTGGTCATGAAATATTTTTTTTTCGTTTATTTTCCCTATTTCACGCTGCCACCCATTTGTCCCCCACCCGTCCCACACCCGTCACACTAAGGGTCTCGTTAGACACCCTAAAAGAATCCTATTTTTTTTAGGACGAGTCCTAAAGGTTTTATAGGATTTCATGCGGTGTCGTTACACGCAATCCTAAAAATCGTCTTTTAGGATTCGTCCTAAAAGGTTTCCCGCGGTCGCTTTTCATATGCGTATACGCAGCCGCGTCGCCGATGTCCGTCCATTCCTGGCTGGTGTCCGTGGTACACACTACGTTGGGCCGTCGTCGGGCCCGGGTAGGGCTCTTCGGTGAAAAGCGCGCGTAGCCGAGGGACTTTGAAAATTCAAACTTGAAATTTGGCGGACGCAGGGTGGCGGGGGGAAGGGCGGGCAGGCGACGCGTGTGACGTAGAAAAGATGGCGCTGGTGAACCCTTCGGCGTGGGTATGCGTGATTGGTGACCAGCGGCGGCATGTTCGGCAGCGGCGCATCTTCACCTCCGGCGCACGTATTGTCTTCCACCATCGTAGAGCAGCGGGCGCATCTTGACCTCCGGCGTGCGTACTGTCTTCCACCATCGTAGAGCAGCGGCCGCATCTTGACCTCCGGCGTGCGTACTGTCTTCCACCATCGTAGAGCAGTGGCCACATCTTGACCTCTGGCGTGCGTACTGTCTTCCACTGTCGTAGAGCAGCGGGCGCATCTTCGTGTACGACGTGCGCTCTCCTGTCGCAGTGTGGAGCAGCGGTTGCGTCTTTGGCTCCGGTGTGCGTATTCTCCTTAGGCAGCGCTCTTCGTCAGCGGGCGCATCTTCGGCTCTAGCTTGCGTCGTATCCTGTACCAGTGTGGAGCAGCGGGCGCATCTTCAACTCCGGCGTGCGTGGTCTCCTGCGGCAGTGGTGAGGTGGTGGCGCATCTTCGGCGGTTGTGGACACGCGTTACGGTGCACAGGCGGAACGATTATCGGAGATGGACGTTCGCAACTGTGAACACTGTCTGTGTGAAGAAGAGAACGAGGCTGTGGCGATGGTGGTGACTGCCGTTGTCCTGAACGTGATGAGCGACATATCGTCCTCCTCCCGCGACATACGTTTGCAGCTCTGTAAACGAAGAGCGTTGTTGAAGAGCGTTGTCGAAGCGCCAGATTGCGTGGCGACGCACGAAGCACCCGTGCGGTTGTGTTCCGCGTTGTCGTCTCACACGCCCCGTTGGTGGATTAAACGACGCACTAGCGGAACATGGGAGGACCTTCAGCTGTGTGATGACGCCACCGAGGACTACTACCGCGTGCCTGCATGCCCGCCATCGGACGTTCCCCTGCCGCCCGTTTCGTTGACGCCGTCCTCTTGCGATGTTGTTTCCACGGCCGGCGCGACAAACACACGTGGAGGAAGACTTCAATCAGGACGACGGCGACAACGAGTACCAATAGAGGCAATCTCCTCTGCACGTCAGCCATCAAATTCACCTCGGGAGCCACCCTTGCACGCGACTACTGCAGAAGTGTCTTCCGACATGCCGGGGGATAGGGCCGCTCGACCTTCATATGCCGACAACCAGCAGAGAAGACGGCAAAGGTGCCTGCCTTCGATTCGAAAATTGATCGTTGGCGCCCCCGCACTGCCCGAAGCGCCTCGGTCCGCTTCCCGCAGCCCAGCCAACGGTCCACCACGGACGCCACTGCAGCCCGCCCCCGCTCCCCCCCCCCCGCGCTCCACCCCCTCTGCTGTTCGTGGCCGTTGCCCGTGTCAAGCCGCAGAAAACCTCCGATGTCCGACCACCGACTCGGCGGACCGCTTCTGGACCACCAACGAGTGTGGACGGTGCCATGCGCTTAACGCAACGAGTCGCGGGAATCCTAAATTTTTCAGTAGGTCGGGGGCTACTGAAAAATTTTGGACGATTTTGCCTGGGGAATCCTAAATCCTTTAGGACTCGTCCTAAAGCCGTTTTCACATTTTCTATCTTGCAGTCGTCTATGTAGACCCACCCCTCATATTTGGGATCTGTTGTAAGCCACCTGTTGTTGCGGTGCGGGTCTCTTTGCAGGTGAACATCCATGTGTGCGCGTCTGGCAAACCTTTCTTTGTTTCGTGTCTGTAGAGTTTKCCATCTGGTGTGGGTGATTGATAGTCTGCTTTGATTTTCGTCACAGGTAGCTTGGGGGCAGTGGTTGGTGCCCACCTACTGGTATCAATTGCCTGGCACACTCGTTGATGCTTAACCACGACCGGGCTTAAACACAGGCACTTTTAGGAGTGTCTAACGAGACCCTAATCCACATACATGGCTAGTGGGATCTCCCTCCATGTGCATGGTCGGTAACTCCTGTGCAGTGAAGGAAAAAAAAAAAAAAAAAAAAAAAAAAAAAAAAACACTATGTGCAGTGCGGTGTGTAGGTCCATTTGTCGGGCGGTTCAGTATGCATAGGCGTTTTGCGACGGGGATTATGCGCAGGCGTTGTGGGACGGGAATAGGTACACACACGCTTGCCTTTCACAACCTCTCGCTTCCTTTCCGGTATTGCCGGTCCATGGGCACGTGTTGTCACCCCACCCCTCCCTCTCTCTCTCTCTCTCTCTCTCCACAACCCGCCGCTTCCTCTCCACTGAGTCTTCAGTCTTCCACGTGCGTAGTCACGTATTGCTGCCCCGCCTCTCTCTCTCTCTCTAGAGGTAGTGACATCTCTCTCTCTCTCTCTCTCTCTCTCTCTCTCTCTCTCTCTCTCTTTCGCTCTCTCTCCCCGGTTGTTGGAAAGTCCGCACACGGGGACTGATGTCACTCACTTTATTGGGCAGGTGCATCTCAAGAGATGTCAGGAGGGAACATTACGGGAAACGGCCTGCACTCGTAAGCACATTTTCGGATCCAGTGTTGGTCACCACCACGCGAGCAGCTCACATGGCACTGCCCTCCCGCGACTGCCTTCTCGCTCCATGCCATTGCGTATCTCCTCCCTTGTCGATCAGCGAGCTGCCACGTGAGCAGCTGGCTTTGGCTTTCTCTTTTCGTTCGTATTTTCAACCCGTCGACTTCATCAACAACTGCACCTCCTTTTTTCCTCCTCCCTCCTCCCTTCCGCCGCGTCCTTTCTTCCTTCTACGACCGTTCTTCCTCTTTCCCTGCTTTCGTCCTCCTCCTCCTTGCTTCTTCCTCCTTCCCTCCCTCCTTCCCTCCCTCCTTCCCTCCTTCATCGTAGCAATGCGAGCTGCCACGTCAGCGGCTCTCGTGTTTTGAAAAAATTCCCTTTTTTCTTTGTCAATTTTGTGCAGTCCTCTTCCTCCTCCTTCCTCCTCTTCGTCCACTTCCTCCTCTTCGTCCACTTCCTCCTCTTCTCCTCCTCCTTCCCCCTCCTTCTCTCTTTCCTTTCTTCATCTTCCTCGATCCATTCTTCCTCCTCCGAGTCCTCGTCTTGTCTTCCTCCTCCTCCTCTCCTTCCGTCTTCTTTCCTCTCCCTTCTTCCTTCTTCCCTCCTTCCTTCCTCCTCGTTCCCTCCGTCATTTCTTTGTCCTCTTCCCTCGTTTGATCACGATCTACCACGTCGGGAGCTTGCGGTCTTCCCCCCCCCCTCCGCCCCTCCCCCCCCTTCTCTTAATTTCTCGACTTCCTCGTTTTCTCCTCCTTTCCTTCTCCTTCCCTCCTTCCCTCCTTCCCTTCTTCCTTCCTCCTTCTACCTCGGCGCCCCCTCCATCCTTCCTTCTTCTTCCTCCCTCGTGGAATTTTGAGCCGCGACGTCAGCCGCTTGCTCTTTCTTACTTTTGTTTCTCGGTGACTTCCTGAAGTCCTCCTCCCCTGTTTATCCTCCCTTCTTCCTCCTCCTCCTCTCCTCCTCTCCTTCGGTCTTTCTTTTCCCTCCCTTCCTTCCATCTTCCCTCCTTCCCTCCTTCCTTCCTCCTCGTTCCCTGCTTCTGTCGCTCCTCCTCCTCCCTCCTTGAATGGTGAGGTGCCGCGTCAGCTACTCGCGTGTTTTGAGTGACCGGGGCGAAGAAGAACAAAAAAATGGGGATGGGGACGGTCCGTCCGTACTCCCGCACGAACCGTACGTACGGACTTCGGGCTGTCCGTACGTGGCCTTGAGGGGGGTGTTGAGGGGGTGGATGGGCTGGGGGGGAGTCGGGTGTGTGGGGGGGGATACCATTCAAAAAAGAAAGAATTTTATTTTTATTTTTTTTGAGTCTCTGGGTGTAAAAAGAAATTAAAAAAATTGATTGCTTGATTAATTGGTTGGTGGTTGGTTGATTGATTGATTGATTGATCAGTTGATTGATTGATTGATTGATTGATCGTAAAATACAAAAAAAAAACGAAAATAAAAATCCTCGATTGATTGGTTTGTTGCGTGGATAAAAATCCTCGATTGATTGGTTTGTTGCGTGGATAAAAATCCTCGATTGATTGGTTTGTTGCGTGGGGGTCGCATCCCCCTCGCGTGCTCTCTCTCGCGCACACACACACACACACACACGAAAACAAGTGTGGCAGTGTATATTTCCATGTTCTAGCAATAGATTCATTCGATTCTCGTGCACACACACACTCGCGCACACAGTGTATATTTCGATGTTCTAGCAGTAGATTCACGATGCCAGGTTGGAGACTTACCCTCTCTCTCTCTCTCTCACACACACACACGCCCGTGCACACACACACACACACACACACAAACAAGTGTGGCAGTGTATATTTCCATGTTCTAGCGGTAGATTCATTCGATTTTGCTCATCCATTCGATGGAAGTACCATGCGAGGTTGGAGACTTACACTCTCTCTAACTCTAACGCACACACACGCACACGTGTGCACACTAAAACAAGTGTGGCAGTGTATATTTCCATAGATTCATTCCATTTTGCTCATCTGGAAGTAGGAAGAGGCCAGCCGCGAGGTTGGAGACTTACCCTCTCTCTATCCCCCTCACACACACACACACGCACACACACACACAAACACACACGGGCGCACATGAAAACAAGTGTGGCAGTGTATATTTTTATGTTCTAGCGGTAGATTCATTCGATTTTGCTCATCCATTCGATGGAAGTACATCGAGGCCAGCCGCGAGGTTAAATACTCACCCTCTCTCTCTCTCTCTCTCTCACACACACACACACACAGAGGCACACACACACACACTCGCTTCCACACACGAAAACAAGTGTGGCAGTGTATATTTCCATGCTCCAGTGGTAGATTCATTCCATTTTGCTCATCCATTCGATGGAAGTAGGACGAGACCAGCTGCGAG